>SCLH01000532.1:256740-269156 GCA_004367855.1 Oikopleura vanhoeffeni | reverse complement strand
ACCAAGAGAGAGATTTTTTGACCAACATTTGACGGTTTCTGACTTGAAATGACATTTTTTTCAGAATTTTAATTCTGTTTCAAAATCTCATGATATCACACAGACTTTGCGGTAAGAAGTTTAATTATAATGATATGTTTTACTTAATTTAAAAATAACCAGAAAACTTAAAATGATCTTATCGCCAGTAGGAGGATGGATTTTTTCTAATATATCAATTTTCATTTTTTAGGGTTAACTTAACAAAGCCTTAAAATTGAATGCGATATCTATAATATTTCTAGAGTCATAATTTGTAGGAATTATCCCTAGTATATTGATATATTTTTAAGGTGGTGTCACACTACTGGGTAATATAAATACCTAATTTATTAGCCGCGGTCCATAGTAAGCGCATTTTTCATGACAAAGGCGTGCTTCGGTATATTTAATAGTCAAATAAGCGGGTTCTAGTGATCTCAAAACAATTAAAAATATTTTATTGTATCCGAAATGTTGGCGCTTGTGTGAATAAGATCCATACTATTTCTCAAGCCTTTTAAGCATATTTTATTTCTCATTTATACGGTCACGTGATCGTTTTTTGACTTTACCGTAATGAAAAAAAGCCTTAGAATTTTCTGTAGTAGCCTCACATACGTTTTGGACAGATTTGAGATTTTTTTGCAAAAATAAGTACTATAATTCCCCAAAATAAACGCACAAAAATGTTTGGCAAAAAGTTTCAGCGTTCACTTGGTCGAAGATGATCCCATTATGTATAAGAGTCGAAAAACCGTTAAAGTCGCTACGGCTGTGCACAGCAGTACGGGCGGCTGAGAGTTAAGAAATATGCCCTTGAATCCATGTAAAATTTATTTATCTATTTTTTGTCTTATTATTTTAAAAATTTGATATTTGTCAGACCAGAAGTGAATTATTTCATATTTTAGAAAAAATTTCTTCTTCGGATGAGATAGATTTTGAAGTCTGGAATTGTGAAAAATCGTCGGTTATTTGGCGTTCTAGAATTGTTCAGTCGCCGGATCAATAAAAGCTCGCCTTAAAAGATTGACATACTACCGTTACGTGATCTGTGAAATTGAACGCAATTTGATATACCGTCTGGGAAGAGATAGATTTTGCAGTTTGGAAAATGTCACCTTGTTACGATACTGTACCTATTGGTGTAATGATCAAAAATAATTTATGGTGTACTTTTTCGCATGATTAAGGATAGATCTACAAATTAGCATTTTCGGTTTTGCTCATACGCTTTTAGTTTTCAGATATAATCATCGTGAATATTCGAATTTGCCAGATATACCCCTTAATGCAGCATTCATAATTATTTTGAGATTTCAAATCTTTTGGTTATGCACTTATTAGTATGGTCTCGAAATTTAAAACAATTCGCCATTATTCAATTTTAGTTATTGCGATCTGAAAACGATCGTGCGACAAGGGCAAATTCCCTGAAATTTTTGATCAAAGTTTGATGAGTATTTTGAGCTGAATTTTTTGAAACTCCTGTCAAACATAGGTGATTGTTGGTGTGTTTCTAACCATCTCGGAAATTCGATTCATCTGTGATGTGATTTCTTGCTTGTAGCCAAAAAAGTTTATACTTATACCAACTTTTATCAAAAATCTATTAGACGCGTCCTTTTAAGCGCATATTGTGTTTTTTGGCATTTTATTTATGTTAACCTCCTCACACCCAGAAACGAGAACTTCGCCTCACACCCAAAAAGCCTATTTAAAGGCAATACTTTGAGCGCTTATCACGAGAAAACTGGGAAAGATATCAATTTACTTATTTGTCACTGATTGAGATCAAGGATAAAATTAAGTGAACAACACGAAAATTTTCTAAATTTTCGAAGTTTGAAAACTAGATAACTGCGAGAGAAAAGAGAGGTTCACTCACCTTGTATTTCTTGAAAAACCATACATTTTTTACAATGACATATAAGTTACAAATTTAGGAGTGATACTTTAGCTATTGAAAGCTGGTCTCAAATTTGAAATATGATATCTTAATCGCTTACAAACAATTATTCATATCGCCGCGCGTCGAATTTATGCAGTAAAATGTGAAAAATATTGCTAATCAGCTGAAAACTCAAAATCAGTACCACCTTATGTTCTATATTTGATCGATTTGTCTTTGTTGGCTCTATTTAGGTTAATTGACGTTCAATTCTTTCGAAATATAATTTTTTGAAAAATATTTTTTTCATTATTTTGAGTTTCATAAAAATCACTTGTGAAAAATTATTCTTCGTATAGAGACTGCAGATAAAATAAACTTATATCAAAAGAATCCTCAATACTTTTCTAAAAACTTGCTTCCTCAGAATTTAGTATTATGTATCGTTTTCACACAATTAATTTTTTAAGAAAATTTGACGAAAATCCTAAAAAAAGTAGGAAAAAATAACTTTCGAACGGCTCATCGTATAAAATTTCAACAATATTTTTGGAAATTAAATTGCAACTCTATGACATATTTGAATTGTAGGTCTGTGACAATGTTATTTCTGCGCCGTTTTGGCTCCCGAAAATTTTTTTGCCTTTAGATAGCAAAGGGTGTGAGGGGGTTAACAATAATTTTCATAAAAAAAATTTCACTTTTCATAAAAAAAATTTCACCTTTCATAAAAAAATTAATTTGTTCTTATGATCTACGCTTATAAGCGCTCATTGGTCAACTTTTGCCTTCTTTTTTCAACATGACTCATAACTTATGAGTCATAAGTCCAAAATAATACTTTTTATCAAAAGACACCGCTTGATTGTAAGAAAATTTTGTTCTTAGAACGTATAAATACCCTTATATATCTCGCCTATGAAAAACGATGCTGAAGCCGATAAAAATATAAACAATGAATTTCTGATTAAATAAAAAGCATACCTTGAACTATGAATCCTGGAACTATCCGATGAATTTTTGATCTGCTATAAGATAAAACGGTATCTGGGTTTCCGTCTTCTGGATCGTTCCAACCTTTGCAAAATGACTCAAAATTTTTGACAGTTTTTGGAACTTCATTTCCAAACAAGCCGATATCAACAGTCCCCTTGGGTTTCCGCCTACTTCAATATCAATATGAGCGATTTTTGTGACTTTGCCGATTGGTGTTTTTCAGCATTATCTTCAGCGAAAATTCCAGTGATTAATATGGTATAATTAAAAAGTTTCATAGTTAAAATAATAAATATTTCAAAAATTAATTTTTAATGATTCAAGCGGCGCCGAACCGGTGATCCAATTTGCCTGGAGACGCACAATATGATATTTTGGATCAGTACCGAATCGGTACTACCGATACATTTTTATCAGTGGTCTTCGTAACACAATTCCTACAAAGTTCAATATAAAGTAATAACAGACGTCTGTCAGACGATTTGAAAGAAGGAATTTCAAAGTAAAAATGGTGTAAAGTGAGAAAAGGGCTTAGACCCAGTCCGATTTTATTGACCCATCTTGTAGAAAATTTTTTCTGGTCATTTTAAGGCATGGATTTTTCCTATGTCCTTGAAAACTTCGAAAAAAAATGCAATTAGAAAACTTAAAATTTCCAAAAGTGAAATTCAGCAAATAGCGAAAATTTTTCAATTTTTAACCCCACTTCAAACTTTGAGCGCTTTTAGAAAAAAAACTGAGAGTCGTTATTAAAAATCTGACAAATTTAAATTTATCTCTAAAATTTAACTTATAAAATACCTATAGAAAAAATAAATTCGTAGTAAATTCACGGCGCTGAAATTTGGTGACCGAAACCTAAAAAAACAGGTTTTTTGACGATTTCTAGAGTTTAAGGATGTGGGCGACGATAATTGGGCTTCTTTTTACACATTTTCAAGTGGTTTCTGAGAAACCTGGCTTCAGAAATACAGTCCACCACCTCTAACTGGAACACTTACGCGACCTAAAAAAAGCGTTCCAGTTAGAGGAAGTGTTCCAGTTAGGATAACCCCTATAATTTTCCTTAGAAAGCTACATTGCATATTAAAATTTTTATTTTGTGGTCAAATACGTTGGTAAATGAAGAAAGTTTTGTGTATAACATAATTTATATTACACAAGTAAAATACGCAGGCAGTTTTGTCACATTTTTTTGAAAAAAAACTTGTTATAGAATTTGCTTTGTTGTTTCTTGTTATGAATTTCTAAACGGAATTTGTAATTTCTTCATCGGCATCATGGGCTGTACTTATAAATCTGTCGGATTCTTCAGCTTCTGAAATCTGTTCAGATAGCGAATTGATACGAAATATTTTTTCAAATATTGTGAGTTCTAAAACATTGATTTCGAAAGTATTGAAATTTATGCCAACTTTTTCATTTTTCATCACTCGGTGAATCGAACCCAGGCCAATTTGTCTTTGAAATTTTTTTTCAAAAACTTTCTGGCAAATTCGAAGGAATTTTTTTGGGATTTTTCTCATGAACTGTTTTATTTGCTGTTTCTTAAATTATTAAAAATTAAGCCAAGAATATTTTGGTAGTTTTTTATCACTCATTTTATATGCTTATATGAGTTATCAATGATATTATTATCACGTTAGGCTTTTGAAATATAATCTAGTGCCATATCTAGAATTAAAAAAAATGTAATAATATGTCACAAACGCCTTAACGTCTTAATATGTTAACAAACGCCATAATAATTTGTTCCATTTTTTGGAAAACAAAAAAATCTGGGATTTCGTCTTTTTGGAGACTTTAAAAATATAGCTGTTCATAATATAGATCAGTTCAAAAAGCACATTTTTTACTGTTCCAGTTAGAGAAATAGACCGACTCTAAAAAAGCGTTCCAGTTAGAGAAAGTGTTCCAGTTAGGGGTGTTCCAGTTAGAGGTGTTGGACTGTAATTTTTTTTTCCAACTCTTAAGAAAGGTGTCAGTACTATTCAGAGCATCTGATCCCTCAACCTACGCTTAGAAAATGGTTTTTAGTAGGCGTTCCTAAAAGCAGTAAAAAGCCTACTCCTCATTCATTCCTCATCACTTTTCTTGTTATTTGCGATTCAACTTCCAAAATATAAATGCGCATCTCCGGCGGAAGAAAATTCTAAAATTTTGCCCCTAGTGGTCAAAACAGCGTATTTGGGAGCCTCACGCAAAAGCCTACTCCTCCTTGAAAATATATAGAAAATTTTCAATTTGTGCATCAAATTCAGCGCAAAGCCTGGATTAAGGTCCAAGCGGAAAGTTTTTTCTGATTTTTCTTCCAAAATCGCAGGAACGACTTGTGAATTTCTAGTTTTTGGTGAAATTCTGAACTATAAATTTTCTAAACCTACTTTTTTTGAAAAAAATTCATAAAAATCTTGGTAGTTAAAAACTCAGTGACAAATTCTCTACAAAATAGGGCAATCAAAAAAGTTATCTGAGAAATCTCAATTATCGTCACCCTTAATGTAAACCAACCTTTAATTTCAACCCCCGAAAAACCGACTTTTCATTGAAAAAATCTCAAAACCAAAAAAAATCTTATAAGTTAAAAAACTTGGCAGAAAATTATCTACAACATTGGTGTATCAAAAAGTATTATACGTGAAGCTGAGATATCGTCGCCCACATCCTTAAGTTTTTTTTTTCAAATCCGTCAAATTTAAAATGACCACACATATCGTCAAATTTTTCCATGAATTTAAACTTTTTTTGCATGTATAATGAAGGCGCTGAAAATTTTGCAAATTTTGAATTTTCCGGTTTTGTAATCAGTATACTGGCGAGCTTGAAGTATTTGAGATAACAAAGAAAGATAAAACCAACAGTCGAGGTTTTGGTCGCTTCTAATGGTACCACTTTGAAGTTGCTATGACACACAGTTTAACTGTAAATCGCTTTTGAAAACCTCCTACTCCGACGGGTACCCCCTTAATTAACTTTTAATCTATCGCTAATCAAATAGACAATGATCTCAAATGTGTTAATCGGTGTGCTGAGTCAGAACTGCTGAAAAGACAAGACGAAGGGGTTTTCCTACACTACTGGTCTCCCGGTTTTGAAATATCTTAAATCCCGGAAGAGGGGCCTTTAATAGTAAATCAAGCTAAAATTTTGGCTTGATTTACTATTAACGGAGTGGGCGTCGATAATTGGGCTCTTTTTTACATATTTTCAAGTGAAGTTTCTGAGAAACCTGGCTTCAGAAATAATTAATTTTTTTTTCAAATACGTAGTACAACTCTTGAAAAAGTTGTCAGTACTATTCAGAGCATCTGATACTTCAACCTACGCATAAATAATGGTTTTTAGTAGGCGTCCCTAAAACTACTAAAAAGCCTACTCCTCATTCATTTCTCATCATTTTTTTTGTTATTTGCAATTCAGCTTTCAAATATGAAGGCGCATCTCCGAGCGAAAGCCTTTCTTGGCTATTTTGCCCGTAGTGGTCAAAACAGCTGATTTGGGAGCCTCACGCAAAAGCCTACTCTTCCTTGAAAATATATATAAAATTTTCAATTTGTGCATCAAATTTACCGCAAAGCCTGGATTAAGATCCGAACGAAGAGTTTTTTCCGTTTTTTTTCCAAAATCTTAGGAACGACTTGTGCATTTCTTGTTTTTGTTGAAATTCTGAACTATAAATTTTCCAACGCCTACTTTATTTGAAAAAAATTCAAAATTCAGTAAAAATCCTGCGAGTTAAAAAACTCAGTGACAAATTCTCTACAAAATAGGCAATCAAAAAAGTTATCTGAGAAATCTCAATTATCGTACCCTTAATTTACCTTTAATTTAATTAACCCCCGAAAAAAAATTCAAAACCAAAAAAAATCTATAATTGAAAAAAATCGGCAGAAAATATATACAAAATAGATGTATCAAAAAGTATTATACGTGAAGCTGAGATTCGACGCCCACTCCCTTAACCCCTGGAATCACAGAAAAAAAGTTCCGCCAAGGCACCAGAGCCGATATATCGGCTCACTTTGGAAGTTGTTTACAGAAAGCTCAAGGTAGTTGAAGCTCCAATTACTTTTGGAATAGGAAGTTGAAAAGTTATATTTTTCATTAATCATTTCAAATTCTAGAATTTTGATTTTTAGTTCTAGAAAATATAGTTGGAAAACCAAGTTGTAGCATATCACGTAATACGTGCTCATCGTAGTCTTCACCAATTTTATTTTTATAGGTACCAACGCACAAGTATCTGCCCTAGCGTCACATTTTAATCCGATTAGATCTCTATATCACGAATCAAAAGTTATTTTGAAAAAAGTTAAAGAAAATGATGAAAAAATCACAAATTTCTATGAAAATGGCTAATTTCGAAATAAAATTAGATTAAAATACTTTTTTATTATTTTTAATCTTACATAGTTATCCAGTGACAGTGTGGACAATTTTGATTGACTAAATTAATATTTATAATAAATAATTTTTTCATGGAATATCAATTTGAAAATTTTGAAATTTCACTTCCAAAACAAAATATCTGTCCCACGATACGAATAAATTTTACTGTTAATTGTTTTGTATGCACAAAACACTTTCCTAAAAACTGGCTTATTTCACATTTGTAGCTGATGTCTAGTTTCGAAATAATTTTTCCGGAAGTAAAACTCGGCGAAAAATCTAAAAAATCAACTCTTCGTTATATTCGAACCGAATATCCAAAAAAAAATGAGTATTTTTTTCGGAATAACCGCAAAATTCATTATAATGTATTCGGAAGAAACAATTCTGTGACATTTTTTTGCTCTTTTAGAAGGTTTTAGGTAGGCTTGAGCGATATATCGGCTCTATGATTCCAAGGGTTAAAGACCACTCTTCCAGGATTTAAGATATGGTTCGGATTTTTTGGCATAGTATCGATTATATTGACAACAGTTAAAGTGAATCTAAATAAAAATGTAGAAAATAAAATATAAGCAAGACAATTTAAACGAGAAAATTTATTAAGAAAATCTAAATTTTTACAAATGAACTAAAATTTTCAAATTCAAATCTAATTCGGGTTCCGAAGAATTGCTTGGTAAGTACGACCAACTATCATCTAAAGGAACGCATAATTCATAATCATTTTTCATCAAATCACGACTCCAATTTGACACCCAACGGAAGGTCTCAGTTTCTCCGACTGGCTTCGGGTTTTCCAATTGATTAGACCACAAAATTATGTTTTTGACCAAAAAAATCTGTAACTTATAACGATATAATATATAACGATAAATATAACTACAGTTTTTTTCAAATTTTAGGGACCAGTGGTTTATTTAAAATTCGCCTTGTTCTCGATATAATTCTTAACAACTGTTCCAATGTCTAACTTATTTGAAAATAAAAATTCAGGAATTATGCCCAAATCACCGAATTTGGAAGTTATTGCTCTGATTGGCCATTTAAGGAGGGAGTGTCTGCGAAAAAATGTTCCTGAAAATTATATAGGGTATACTAAACCGGCCAAGAAAAAACAATTGATGGTAGTCTCACGGCACTGCGAAAACAAGAGGGCGCAAGAGGGTGAAATGGGAATTCAGTGGCTGTACCATTACTGATTACTAATACTAGGATTGACTATATTTATTTAACAAACGAAAAAGGAATTTTTTGAGCAAAAATTTCCCAGACTTTTTTGAAATTTTTTGTCAATTGACTACTGTATTATACAGTAGGTAGATTTAAGCTACTATTATCATATTTTTGAAGAATGATTACGAATAAATTATTTCTGAGTTTTTTGAGAAACCTTACTATACTTCCAATAGTCCATCGTAGAATCTTGTAGCTGCCATCATTATTGGATCTGCGATTCTTATGAATTTTGTGGGAAAAGTCCCCTTGATTTATACATAGTTACACTCTCATACTTACCCTGATCTTTAACCGAGTTGTTTAATTTATAAAAAACCTTATTCGATGTTTATCGAAATTTTGATAATTGCTCACAATTAAGGGGGTTCTTCTCATGAAAAACTACGATTTTGTGTTTTTCGAGGCCAAATATCTCAAAGATTCCACATTATAAAAGCCAAAAGTCATAACAAGGGGGCCCGATATCGCCGGCCCAATATCGCCGAATTTGCCGAAATCGCCGAAAAAACCCTACGCAATTTCACGATTTTTAGCGAAAATACTTTCTGTGCCCATATCGCCGATTTTTTGAGATTTATATCTCAATTACTATGTGTGCGTCATGAATGACGTCATTTCCAGGATGAATTTCGAAAATCTACTCTCAACTTTTATTTGATTGCGTTTGGTGGAGTATTAAATCTCTACGCATTTGGGTGATTCACGTCATTCAAACCTATCGTGAAACTCTCATAAAATCAAAAAATTGTTTGACATATGACGTCATTTCGAACGCCTACGCGTTTTTATTTTCTGAACAAAAAAAATATTTTTGTTCCCATATCGCCGAATTTGCCGAAATCCGCGAAATTTTTGCGATATTGCCCCCCCTGTATAATGTTATAAATGAATAAAAATCCTGAAATATAATTGAAGATCACTGATTGCTCGACCAATTAGGAACAAGCCTCAACATAGAGTCATATTTTGTGTTGAAAAGCCTATTCCTCCATGAGTTTGGAGATAGATTTTTCTTGTAATTTTGTCAGAAAATACGTAAGCAGTTTGTTACTATCGGTTTAAAAAATGCGTAATAAATACGCCTCATAAAAGCCAAAAACAAATTCGGCATATTTTAAGGATTTCAGGCAAGCATACTCTCTGGATATAAAGTTACAAATTTTGAACCGTTGTCAATTAAAAGCTGATGAGCTGTTACTATCAAACCTAATTTTGTTTTTGTTTTCGGAAACGATACTTTACATTCATGACAATCCATGATATTTGATTGAACATCTAAAAACTAAGACGATATATTTTTAAAAACATAAAAAAGTTCTTTCTTGGTAGAGTATTAAATTACCAATAGTTATGTCAAATTTTTAGAAAAAAAGAATAAAATTCAGGAAACAAAAAAAATTTAACCTCATCGAGGGGTTGTTTTTCAAATTTTTTGTACCACTGAAAAGCCTATTCATTTAGAGTAATGTCACAAAAATATGCGATTTTCATGATTTTTAAGGTACTTTCCGTGAAAATCAAAAGAGTGTTTTTTCTTTATCAGAATGGGTTAAGGGGTCGGTGCATTTTGACAGATTTGCACTTTTCATTTTTTTTCTCTTGATGGGAAATTTTTGCCAGTTTAAATTTTGGATAAAACTTTTTCGAACGAAAGTTGCTACTTTTGAATTTACTTCGTATAATCTGATTTTTCTCAGATCGATTATTTTAGTTTATAAATTGTCTTCTTAAATAACGCACAAAAACGCTCGTTTGCTATCGAGGTGTCTAAATTAAGAAAATTTAATTTTAATTATTAGTAGCCGTAAGAAACGGTTTTGACCACCATTTAAAATTTATTTAATTTTTTTATACGATTTCTACGTCAAATATCGAAAATTTAAAATTTGAAAAAAGACGAAAAAACCGAAATTTTAGCACATCGAAAGAAATATTTTTTTCATGAGTTTAATGAAATATAAATTTTAAATGGTGGATAAAAAAAGGGCTTCGATGGATTTCTCTCAGACCGTAGTTTCGTTGCAAAAATTATGATTCAGAGTATAAACAGAGCGAAGAAACAAACGAGGACATATTTGAATAAAATAAATGGTGGCATTCTCAATATTTCAGCCGGTGATAAAGAAAAATAAGTTTGAAAATTTTTGAACAAAAATGAGGAAAATTTTCAAAATATTTCCAAATATTTTTGACCAAAAATCACAAAACCATGTCATATGATTTTAGAAGAGCATATAAAAGTATCTAAGCGTATAGAAGCGAAAAGTTTAAGTGGCCATTTTGAAGAGTTTTTTTGTTGATTTGAAACAAATAATGAAAAAAAAATTGAACGAAAAATAACGCATTTTTTTATAATGTTCGGAACTTTTTTCAAAAATTTCGCCTAATTTGTCGAATTCGAAAAGTTTAATTCGAACTCAAAATTTTCTAAAAATGCATAATTCGAAAATTCTGTAGTTACAAAAGTTGCCTGGATTATGAACATTACTTTTATGGTATATACTTTGAGGGAATATTTAAACCCAGTAAAGAGTTTTTTCATCGAGAGCCCATATCCGTATCTGTCAAAATGCACCGACCCCTTAATAAATAACTCGTTCCTTTGGAAATGTCATAAATATCATCGTAAATGTCAGAATGATGCCGATAATTAGTATTTTTTATTATAAGGGATTTTGGACAATTAATCCACATGTCTACATAATGATCCATTGAATCTTTAGATTCTTCTTCGCAAACTAAGAAATGCTGATACAAGAGCTCATTGCATGGAACTTTCGTTTTTTTGGCCGAAAGTCTTTTAAATGCTTGATCATATCCTTCACCGTAAGCCACACTACCAGAAAATTGCGCTATTGCCCTTAAAAGTAGTTTTGGTTAAAAATGTAGAGTAATAGTGGATTTAATCTTCACGAAAAAAATGATGTTTCCTAATTTAAGTTTTTAGTTTCAAAAATGGAAAAAATGCTAAATTCGTTACAAAAAAATAGTTATAGCCAAAAAAGCAAGTTTACGGGGGAGTGTCCAGTAAACCAAGCCCTAGAAATTGATTGATGATAGTCTCGTTGCTTTTCTATGCTCGGTTCTCCCACTAGAGGGCGGCACGGTGAAAAAACGGAGGTACTATTCTCCTTAATTAATATTCCGATCAATTTTCTCAAAAATAAAATAAAGCAAATAACCTTAAAAATGTAGGAAAATATTATTGTTCAGAATTATTATTTAACATGTATTTTATTTTCAATAACGTGAATGAAAAATGTACTGTTGTAGTAATTTGATAACTTTGTTCGCAATTCTGTGAGAAATCGAATGAGTTTAGTTAAAAAAATTCTGATGACTGGTTTTTAAATAAATGGTACCTAACCAGCCAAAATACAACATTTCTAGGTTATCAACTGTATTTTTTCTCAGAAAAAACTGAACTTTTTTTGCGCTTGATAATCCGCGTAATTTAATGTAGGAGAACCGAGCATAGAAAAGCAAGGAGACTATCATCACTGAGGATTCATCAGTCGTTTTTGGGGCTTTAGTTCTATATCCCCTTATCACCTTTTGGTTAGAATGCGTAGCCACTACTCCTTTTAACGTGCGTTTTTAACGTTGTGGCTACGCATTCTAACCAAAAGGTGATAAAGGGATATCAGATTTTCTGTGGCTACCAATTGCAGTGACCATTTTGCCCTTGCCGCGCGGTGAATTGACTTGTTGAAAGAGGCCTTTCGCACAGCGGCGACTGACCCTAGCAAACAAATTAACATTTTTATTGCGCCAGATCGCAAAATATTTTGCAGATAATCTGAATCTGATAATTTATAAGTTCGAGAAAACTATCCAATATTATCAATTATAAATTAATTCTCAGAATATGCAGATTTCT
>SCLH01000532.1:232047-245079 GCA_004367855.1 Oikopleura vanhoeffeni | reverse complement strand
ATTACTCTGAAATTATAAAAGATATCGAGAAAAGGTTTATTGTATGATTTACCAAAGTAAATGTTTGACATGTAAAACTTTTTTGTTTTTCCCAAGTCAACTGGTTCACTGGTAATAGACTTCTGAAATTACCGGTTTTTTGAGGCAAAACATGGGAAAACCGTGGTAAACCGTCAAATGCAATTCTATAAATTAAAATAATTCTATTTAAAATCATTCAATTAAGATTTTTTTATTAGGCTTCTCTCTTTAATCATAATTGATTAAGCATTGTCGCGACACGAGTTTACCTAACCCTAATTCTGATACTTTCAAGATACGATTATATTAGTGTACACATAAAATTTTATTGTACACTCGGGGCATGGCAAAACTTTTTGTCAAAAAAAAACTAGGGTTGGTGCAAGAAGACTAGGGTTCCTACGGAACCCTAATCTTCTCCCCCAACACTATTTTTTTCCTGACAAACAAATTTTGCACGGTTTTATCCTGTGTATACTGGGCACGAGTTTTTAGATGTTTTTCTAAATTTGATTTTGTTAAAGATTATTTTGTTAAAAAATCTTTTCCACATTCTGTACCGCATTCGGTACTTTATTAATAAAGCATGATTAAAAATCCCCTCTAAAACACTAATTAATGCCGAGATATATTTTTGATATTCTTGAGCTTATTTCTACGACCTTTGAAGATTCATAGNCCGGGGGCTGTATTATTGTGTGGGCTGTCCTTAGGGCATGCAAAAACTTTTTGATGTAAAAAATGTTTGAAACTGATTTTTACAATACAATTTTGTCCGTGAATAGTATTACAAATAGTATTGCTCAAATTTAAGTTTGTTAAAGATTCTTTTGTTGAAATGTTTTCCCTATTCTGTACTTTATCAATAAAGCATATTTATAAATACTCTTCCAAAACACTAATAAATGCCGTGAGATATTTTTGATATTCTTGAGCATAATCATAGAGAATATGAAATTCATAATAAGTTATTTTGTGAGGATTCTCACCTTCGAACAAATGTGTGTACTTTTGATGAGTTTGAAACTCAATATCGATCAAACAGATATTAATTTACCCTAAAAAATCAGGTTTCATATTGTCCTCATTTGCTCTCTAGCGGCTCTTGTGGTCACTTTGGGACATTTTAATTGTCATTTTGGATATTCCTGATTAACCATGGATAATTTGGATATTCCTGAAATTAACCTGGATATTCCTGATTAACCATGGATAATTTGGATATTCCTGAAATTAACCATAAATTTGGTGCAGCATATACTTCGAATATGCTTTGAATTTGGCCTGCGTTTTGTTCGCTTACCAAAAAATGCTCCGACTCCTTAAAGCGACAGATTTTAAAAATTCAAAATGCGCTTTAAGGGAGTGGGTGTCGCTGATTTGAGCCTCTTCCAAGGTCATTTCCCGCCAAACTAGCAAAGGTGATATTCCAAAAACGTTTGTAACTAACAGAACCAACCTTCGCGATAATTTTGAATTTAACAGTAATTTGATACAATCCCACCTACGCCAACACCTACGCTTTTAAAAAGCTTCTTAAAAAGACACGCAGTTCGTACCTACTCCTTCAATTTTCATCATTTTTTATTATTTTTTTGTGTCAGGCTCCGGAGAAGCCTTACAAATAATGCAAAAGCACTTTTGTTTTAACATTTTGCTTTCAGCCGACAAAACATAATAACCAATACTACCGACCAAATTATCAAAAANACCGACATTTGCTCAGAAAATGCAGAATGCCATAATTTTGAAGGCGGGTATAATTGTCACTCTAGAGCCGGTTTTACCGGTAACGGACTTACTTGTGAGGATATTGACGAGTGTGAATCAAATTTGAACGATTGTAGTCAAAATGGAGAGTGCTCAAATACTGTTGGCTCATTTCATTTGTGCCTTTGATGAGGCTTTGAAGCCTCCAAGGGTTAAACTGATTGTAAACCGGTATGTTTTCAATTTCAAAACAGTTCGTTTGGCTTCTGCAAAAATACAAAACATTCGAAAATTACAGGATTAGTTATGAAGAGATTTTAACTTTTATCCCGGTTCTAAGACAGTGCCGATTGGCACTGAGTGGTCATTTTGAGCGCTCGTTCTCAAAGTAATATACTCACGAATTTTATGTAATTCACAATGGTTAAGTTTTTCACAATTCGCTATCTTTTACTTTTAAACTTTTTTTCTCACTTTTTAGGTTTAATAATTATAGGCTATAATTTTTATACCCAAAGGGCTATAAATTATACTGTTATATGTGTACTGTATTATACCACAGACAGTGTTAAAACACTCGGGATCAAAATTTCAACCAAATTTTCAACTTAAGGGGGTATGCGACTCTGATTTGACATTTTCTCGGTGAAATATACTGAAAACTAACAGTTCATGAGAAAAACCGAAAATGCTAATTTGTAGATCTATCCTTAATCATGCGAAAAAGTACATCACAAATTATTTTTGATCATTACACCAATAGGTACAGTATCGTAACAAGGTGACATTTTCCAAACTGCAAAAACTATCTCCTCCCAGACGGTATAACAAATTGAGCTCAAATTTTCACAGATCACGTAACGGTAATATGTCAATCTTTTCTCACGTGCTTTTTTGATCCGGCGACGAAGCAATTCTAGAACGCCAAATAACCGACGATTTTTCACAATTTTAGACTTCAAAATCTATCTACTCCTAGGATATATTTGCAAAATGGCTCAAATTTATCAAGTATTTCCTAAGAACAATTGTAAGAGACTCTCACGGGCTTTTTGCAATGCTTCTGACTCAAGTCGATATTTCGAAGTTTAGTGTCAAATTCGAGCAATACCGTTATTTTTTACTTCATCTTCTATAATACTTAGAAAAAAATCAAAAAAATGCGAAAATTTCGAAAAAATTTTTTTTGATGAGTTACTAGTAACACTTATATAACACCTCGTATCAATTGGGATTAACATTTTTAATAGCTCAAGCCTTTATTTAATCAGACAGATATACCATATACCCCCTTAAAGAAATTAACCTAATAAACTAAAGTGCCATGTAAGTTATCTATTTTAAATGCCATCGATCACGCCGACCTGCATCCCCCCCAACATACGGTTTGACAGCCGGTATTCTGAATGCCGATTTCTATTTTGGTCACTTTAGACAACAGGGAGTTAAAATTTCGCAATACACCATAAAACACTTTTTCGCCTAAATAACCTAAGGAACACGCTGGAATCACTCGAAATTCCATGTTTGTACTTTGTTTCGGGCCAGATCTCGGAGGTCACTGGACACTCGACTAGGGAAAAATTCTCAGCTTTTCTTAAAAAATGAGCAGACAAGTTCCATTTTTTTCGATAATTTTTGCTTTATTTATTTTTTTAACCCGGTGTATGTATTTCAATGATGCGGACAATCGCTCACCTCAATTAAGCTCTTAAGTGAAACCCAAACTTTGATTGGAGAGCAGATCATATTTCATAACAAATGAGTAATTTTCAAATTTGAAGCTAAAAGACAAGTGTGATTCATTGAGCATAACAGTCGGATATCACTATTTGTCAACTTTGCATTCTAGAATATTTCTTGTCATTATTTATGAAAATTTGATCCAGTTACGCGCAAAATTTCCATGTTTTTTTTAAACATTCAAAATTTTTTTGTTAGTGAAGGAAATTGGTGTAAACCTGTTTATATCAGAGAAGATGGATATTTGGAGAATTACCAAGGTGATGTAGTTGCTTATACTGATGGTGCATGTCCGAATAATCAAAATAAACACGACAGAAATAGTGGGTGTGGCATATTTTGGGGAGGTAATACAATTTTAAATATTATTTTTTTTCGCTATTAATCTTTGTATACAGTTCTGACTCGGATTTTTATAGTCGGCCAAAAATGCAAAAAGTTTCTTTTATTTGTATGAAAAATTTTGAACTTCTGAGTAGGCTGGTAGTGTGTCCGCAGACGTATACAATCAGCAAATCGAGACAATTGTTAAAAAAATTGAGAATAGCATATGATATGCAGCATATCTATTCCATTTTTGCGTAGATTTCTATAAAATTCGTCAAACAATGAACCAATCATAATCAAGGATTTTGATATTAAGGGGGTACTCGACGGTTCTGTATTACAGGTTAGGGACATTATAAATGCGCCAAATAGAAGGCGACAAAATGCATTTATGCTCATTTCATAAAAAAAATCGTGATTTTTCTCAAAATTTTCGAGTTTTTTCTGATATTTTCTTTATTATTTTTTTTGGAAAAAATTCATAACCCTCTCCACCTGGTGCTGTGATGCTCAAATGTTTTGTTTGTTTACTCACAGTCGGTAGCAGAAGCATAGATCTGCAGTGCAGATTCTGCACATCAGTCTTTTCAGATTCTCCATAACTTGTTCTGTTTTTTTCTGAGCCCTGATCTAAAACTTCAAAAACCGTTAAGTACCGTTGACCCCCTTAATTAGTGTTCTCGATGAGAAGCTGATTAAGAATATTAACTTGAATAAATACCTTGTTTACTTTTTTTTGCTACAAATGTCAATACGCCACCCTCGAATTTTAACCCATAGGTGTCCAAAATGACCGAAAAAAGATTGAACCTACACAAAAATTCCAACAATAAAACTTATAAATATAAATGTATAATTAACGTTTCGCTTTATTCAGCATCTTCAGAATTATAGAATTAACAGTTTAGAATAAAACTTAGATCAAATTTTAAATAAAAATTTTAGAAATTCGTGGGGAATCTTATCCAAACCCTGCAAAAGGTGAATTTGCGAATACAAATAATTTTGCAGAAGCCAATGCTATCGCATATGCTATATCCCACGCTATAGAAAAAGGCTTCAAATCAGTTGAAATCAGAACAGACTCCGCCTACTGTATCAACTCGCTAGATAAGTGGATATACAGTTGGAAATCAAAGTCCAAAGATGGAATTTGGAGAAATTCTAAAAAGGAGCCAATAGTACACCAAACAGTTTTCGCAGGAATTGATAATATGCGCAAACTAGTGAAGGTCAAATTCCTCAAGGTCAAAGGTCACTCCAGAGAAACTGGAAATGATTCCGCTGATAGACTTGCCGTTATGGGAGCAACAAAATACTGAAAAATCAATAATCTCTGTTTTTATATTTGGAAGGTTAAATTTAACAAAAAATGTTTTTTTAGAATGACCGGTGCAAAAAGAGATCGTGAAGAGGGCTTAACAAATATTGATGCTAAAAAAGCAAAGCATGACTCAGTAACGATCAAAAATGCCCTTGAAAAGAAAGAACAAGTTTAGGGCGAAAATATAAAAATTCATTTTCGTCGAAAATAATTTTGATAATTGGGGTCAAATTACAATTTATTTCTGGTAATTAATTTTTAAACTTTCGTGGCCTTATTGCGACCAAATCGTATGCCATTTGTGTTTTACATTAATCAAAAGTTATACTGTTAATATTGGGAATTGATAGACAAACCAAAAATTAAGTTATGAGTTGAAGGTAACGTAATTTATGCGATTTTCCTGACCAACTAGTTAAATCGGCTCCACTGGCATCTTGCCCTATATGATATAGGCTATATCACCAATCTATGCTAAAAACACTATTTGTTATATGTTTTGACGCAAGGCTCTTTTTGTACATTGCATATTTTTCAAATTTAGAATATAAAAACTTCAATCTTTTGTCAGGTCAAAAAATTATTTTTTTGGGTGACCTCTAAATGCCCAAAATATCCGAATTATGCAACCAATCAAAATGGATTATATCGAAATGAGCTTGTGGTTGGACCCATTATTTGAATGTTTTGTTCAAAAAGGTTTACTTAAATTAATCCATTTTCGAATTTCGGTTTCAATCTCTCAAAAATGCATTTGCATAGAACGAGTTTCAATAGTTTTCAAATTTTCGCAAATATTTTCATAAAAGAGCTTGAGGATTTATGAGAATCAGTCTACCAAACAAATCTAAATTCTACAGCCTTTTAACATTTCCGAAAATATAAAATATTTTTTGTGTTTGGATCATATTCAGTATACTCAGTATATATATATTTTTTAATTTTATGTTAAACTTGCATTTTGGCCGAATTATTTTGGCATTTTAATAAAGAAAATACATGTATAATTACTTCCGAATTTATCGTCTAGTTTTTCACTCTATATAAAGAAGAATATTCGGCCACACTTGGTGAAATAACAGAAATAAACGAGTTACCTATTCTAACGAAAGGTAAATGGATAAACAAAACCAGAGTACTTATTTTTGGATCAAGAGGACTAGATTACAGAACCAGACATTTTATGGACGATTTAAGAAACATAATGCCACATGCCAAAGCAGATGTAAAACTCGAAAGAAAAAACGACCGAGTAAGTTTTTCCAAATCAAAAAATTTGACCCAAAAAACACTCAGGTCGCTTTTTTTAGGTAGGCCCACTTAAGGGGTATCTGTTCTGAGAGAACCAGACTAGATAGCAACAAACGGTTTTTTGCATCGGAATTGGACAAAAACGGGTAATATCGGGATTTTGCTACATATTCATATTTTTATTTATTGGTACTAAAAAACTGTACCAAAAGTATCTTTGAACCACCTATCCGATGCTGTCCTGAAGTCGAATTCTGCAGATTTCCACGGAATTTTCATAAATTCCACATTTTGTGTATCGGTGTTGGTTAGGCATCGCTGATCCCTGATCACGTGATCAACCTACATGTCAAGAAAAATTTCATCACATACAATTCGGGTTAAAGATTTGATGCAAACAGAACCGTTTGTCGCTATCTAGTCTGTTCAGATACCCCTTAAGTGGGCCTACCTAAAAAAAGCGACCTCAAGGATTAAAAAGTGGAATATTTGAACTGTTTGCGCTTTGCTGATTTTGAGGAGTTTTAGCTACAATTTTTATTTCGTATACAAATTTACTTTTCTGGATAGGAATTTAATTTGTAGCAAATAATGATTCTTTTTTAGGGCCTGATAAAAGAAATTGCCGAAATGAAAAATTGTAACAAAGTAATGTACTTCGAAGGCAGAAAGAAAAAAGATTTATTTTTGACGATCGCGGATGTCGATGAAGGACCAACAGTCAGATTCAACGTGGAGGGATTAAACACATTAGGGGAACTTAAATTCAATGGAAACAGTCTGAAGGTATTTTTAAATTAAAACGCTTTCAAAAATTTCCATTCCATTATTTCATTTTAAGAAGGGTGGTCGCTAAGGTAACTTTTTTTTTAACTCCACCCACCCTACTCAGTCATTTTTCTCGAAGACCATACCAGATATCAACAAACGGTTTTCTGCTCTGTGTAGCCAAGTAAATTTCTGGCGCTAAATTTTTTTTGTTTTTTTCCTGGTCAACCGGTTCACCGGTAATTGATGTTCCAAAACCGGTAAATATTTTGTCCAAGAAAATCAAGCAATTTTTACATGGGAAAATGCAACTTTGGGTAGTTTTTCAGGAAAAATTTTTTGGCATTAATTTTTTTGACATGTGACACCACAACAGGTGTCAAATTACACTTTTTCGTCCGCAAGTGGATTTTTCAAGAATTTTAATGATTTTTTCTAAAAATTTGAAAGATTTTCAATTGTATGGCGGGATTTTTTTAGAGCAATGGCCCATGGCCAATGGGCAATCGTAGCGAATGTTGTCGAAAACCGTACATTCATAAAATTCCAATTGTATCCAAGGGTCAACTAGTTGATACAGAGTCTCGACGTTGTCTCTTACCGATCGACTCACCGGTTAACTAAAAAAGGCGGAATCTTGGGAAAATACACCTAAAAATCAGTTATGAATCGGAGCGAATGTTCTCGAAAACGGTGTAGCCCATAGTCAAAGAGTCGGTACGCGTAATGCACTTTGTTTCTAACCGATTCGATGACCGGTTAACCCGTAATCAGCAAAANNNGGAATTTTTGTTCTCATGCTTGGTGACGAAGCATTTTTATAGTTTTGAAAATATTTTTATCAAAATTATTAAATTCCGAAACTTACAGCGAAATGACTTCAATTGGACAGGTAGAAAGCGTTACCCTGTCCCATTAAAAGCATTTTGGCGATTACACATATTCTTATCCCTTGAAATCATGTAATTTTTGCAAAAATGATTGAACACCAGTTTTTTTTAGCACAAATATCGATTCCGAGTTCTTTGACAGATAATTTAGGTTGCTTTTTTTAGGGGGACCTACCCTTGTCAGCATAATAACTGGAAGGCCATAACTTCTGGCTAGGATGCGCAGCGGGCAAATTTCTAACTTTTAAATGGTCGATATCAACGCTACGCCCAAATGACGGCTTTCTGGTATTCTTATAAGACTATATTGGAGATCGAGAATTTAATTCCGCGACTCGCGTTGGATTTTGTTTTTTGAATTTCTGACCGGAATGGCGGATTTCCGGTCGGTCCAATTTTCAAAGTTGTTTCAATCAGGCCAAAATTCGGTCTGTAGACTAATACGGGTACAAGCGGAGTTCGAATCTGATATCAGATTTTTTCGATGACGTCATTTGGGGTCACTTTAGAACATTCATTGAAATATAACCTTTTATAGATATAAAAAACTTAAGAACAAGAGTAACTCAGTGCCAGGAATTCAAATCTGATATTCAGATTTATCGATGACGTCATTATGAGTCATTTTGGGGTCACTTAAGTGACCTATAGGTAGCATTTCCACCATTCGATTTTGGGCCAAAATCGACCTAAACAGGGTTGTGTTTTGAAATATAGATGTATATGTGAATTTTATTGCGCCGTTCGATAAAAATTTGATTTTTTCGAAAAATTGTCTTTTTTCATCAAAAATTATTTTTGCCTAAAAAAAAAGTTTTTTGGCCTTATAAAACCCTCCCCTAACCTTCCCTAAGTCTGATTTTTTTCATGGAAAAGATCAATTAAGTCTCTTATTTCAACCCTTGCGCCCCTCCCGCGGACGGTCGGGTAGATAACCGACAGAATTCTTTTTGTGATTATCGACAGAGATCTACCTTGTTACATTTCGCGACATTATGACGTTTTTTGGATTAATCACAATGAACAACTTCGGCATTTCTACACAATGACTGTTTTTTCAAAAGTCATTTCTCACACAATGACCTTTTTTCAAAACACATTTCTCACACAAGTGACCTTTTTTTTAAATTTTATAATGATCTTTTTTTCAAAATATAATGACTTTTTTTTCAAAAAAATTTATAATGACCGTTTTTTTTCAAAAATATTAATGACTTTTTTCAAAAAAATCTATAATTACTTTTTTTTTCAAAAATTTAACTGACTTTTTTTTCAAAATATTTAAAATGTCTTTTTTTCAAAAATTTTATAATGACCTTTTTTCCAAAAAATTTTAATGACCTTTTTTCACAAAAATTATAATGACCTTTTTTTTCAAAAAATCGACAATAACGCATTTTCACAAAAAAAAATATAATGACCATTTTTTTCAAAAACATTTATATTGACTAAGTCAATTTGACTTGTTGTTCATTTATAATCACATTTCAGACAGATATAATTTTAGAATAATTATTTTCATTGCTTCGAAAGTGAAAGCTGTGATTCCCGTAGTTTTTTGCGACATAAAAAATATTTTTAAGTTGACTGTTTTGCTTGCGCCTTTTTAATATATATTCAACAAAAGTTTTCTCTTGTTAATTCATGTCCATATTCTCAACCAGGGTTCCCACAATTCGATTTCGGAATAGAATGTTCATTAATAAAAACGCTTTCGTTAATGTAACTCGATGATCCAAGACAATTTCTTCTGGAATATTTGAGCATTACGATCGTATTTACGATCCACCTCATGTCAAAGCTTAGTTTTCAAATGAAATACTTTATCGATTTTAAAAAACGCATATATATTATTTTAACCTTAAACGCTTTTTAAGCATAAATTTTTCCAAGAAATAACGGGTTTTTTTTGTCTTATTCCGAATTTTCTTGAAAAAACCGTTTATTTAGAAATAGATTCGTATCTAACATAAAACCAAAATCTTACCTTAAGTGGGCCAAAATAGCAAAAAACGACACATTTCTTCACTTTAATGTTTACAAATAATGAAAAATGCCACAGATATTTGGTTTACCAGTTTAAGACATATTTAGCGGAGAACTTAGAATGGTACAATTTGAGGCGTACATTTTTATTAATCCACCCCGCATGCATTTATACTTTCAGTATATGTGAATTAGGTATTTCTTTGATAAATTCAATCTCTTGATTTGATGTGCCTGGTTGATTCGAACCAATTTCATTCCTGAACTCATTTGTAGTAGTATCATGAGCTAAAATATTTTTGAAAAATTTGAAAAATAAAATATTACATGTATTATTTTTGGCTCCAAATCTACATTTTTGCTAAAACTTACTTCCGGGCAAAACTTTAAATGCAAAAATCTGGATGTTTCCAAAAAATGATTTGCTCATAGCCTATGAGTCATAGCCTATGACTCATAGGGCAATAATCGAAGTCTGCAAGTATTATGCAAAAAACCGTGAGATTGTGACTAAAACTAAAACACTGTTTACTTACTGAAAAAACCGTTTTAGAAGTTCTATCTCCAGAGCCTCCTGATCTAGATGGATTATTTGGTATTGTCTTTTCCGATGGAGTCATTTTTCTCATCCGGTAATCTAAAATCGGCTGAGTCGAAATGAATAAAGGCATATATAAATTTTCTGAAAAAAGGTCATTATATTCTTGAAAAAAATGATTATAAATATTTTTTTGAAAAAATAAGGTCATTATATTTTTAAAAAAAAGGTCATTTATAAATTTTTGAAAAAAAAACATTTTGAATTTTTGAAAAAAAGTTCATTAAATTTTGAAAAAAAGTCATTATAAATTTTTAGAAAAAAAAAGTCATTATATTTTTTTGAAAAAAGGTCAATATAAAATTTTTTGAAAAAAAGTCATAATAAAATTTTTTGAAAAAAAAGTCATTATATTTTGAAAAAAGGTCATTGTGCGAGAAATGGCCTCTTGAAAAAAACAGGTCTTGTGTTGAGAAATGACGAAGTTGTCATTGTTGATTTCACCCAAAAAAAGTCATAATGTTTAAATATCTTAAGTCATTGTGCAAGAATACGCTTGTCATGATGCAAGAAAATTGTCGCCTAGGGCTTGATATTTCTATGCACATAGATTAAGGGTTGGGCGTCGTAATCTGTACCTTTCATCAGCCTCGCAACAAATCTAGGGCAGTGTTAAAAATTCTGAGGAACTTCTGTTTGTTAGATCTAGCTTCGTCTAACGATACACATCTCAAAGTCACACCTTGTTACCATCACAGACCACCAAGTGGTGAGTTATTCTAGATGCACTGAACGGTTATTTGTTCAAAAATCTATCGTGCTTTTAATCCCCACATACAAAGCGTCTGAAAAATTTACCAGAGTACGGGAGAGTGAGGTTACCTAATATGTTGGAGCCATTTTTTTGATTTCGCTCTTGAACTTTCTAGAATCACTTTTGAACGCGATTTTCACAATTTTGCAGTTCTTTAAAATGTAAATCTACTTCTTTTAGACCCCACAATTACAAAGCGTCTGAAAATTTTACACAGGAGTACGGAAGAGTGAGGTTACTAATATTGTTGAGAGCCATTTTTTTGAAATTTCCACCCTAGAATTCTAGAAAATGCTAAGTAAAACCGGAAATGAAAGTTTCGAAAAAAAAAGTTCGTTCTGATCGCGAACAAAAGTACCACCAAATTTAAGCTGAGATTTTCACTGATTTTTTAACCAATAGCGTCAAATTCGATAAGTTGGTTTAACATTTTGGCTTAAAATAATTGAAATTTCTAGAATTCGATTAGACATTTCCGATAATTTTAATTGTCAGCACGTTTTCGGTGGGTCATATCACCAATAAAAAATGTTCATATCATGGTTATAACCGGTTTTGTGCGGAGTTAAGCAAAAAATATTCGGAATTTTTTCGAAAATTCTAGATTTTGTCTAGATTGTTTTGAAAAAAATGATTGCCACCACGAGATCGCTTGGGTCCACTTTAGTCATAATCGATGCAATATATCATAAATTAATTCTATAAAGGCCTCAAAAAATTACGAGCCCATGCCTCAAAAAATTACGACGCCCACCCCCTTAAGATCATTTACCGTCAAAATGCCGGAAATTTTTTTTGAAAATTTTATTTTTCAAAAAACATTTTTGTCATAATATAGCAACCCCTCTTTTATTTAAATAAATTATACATTTTTGTAAACATTTTTATAATGTATTGGAAGAAAAGTGGCTGAAGGCAGAAGCTCGTTTTACTTAAAAAGCTTTCTACAACAGTTAACTTAAGGGGTGGTCATGTCTGATTTTTATGAGGACTTAGAGGCAATCAGAGTGCATCAAATTGTCTGCAAAATGTATTTCCGATCAAATCCTCAAAAAATTAGATTTTTTTTAAGAATTTCTTAAAAGATGAAGTTAAAAAATAACGTTTGCTCAAATTTGACCACTAACACTTCAAAATATTGACTTGACGTAAGCCAACTTTCTCATCAGTGTTTTACTGGCTTTCTTTTGAGCTTACTTTTGAAAAAATCAAGGCACTTTTTTTTCGGAAATTTTTTGGAAAATGACCACAAGAATCATATTTCGAGTTTTAGATGAAAATTCCGATTCCTATTTCATCAAGTCCATTGTTAGCTGATATTATATTCAAAAATGGGAACTCTGCGACATCAAACAAAAAAGCCTTGTTTCATTTATCTCGAAAAACACGGTTTTTCGTTACGCAACAGTCAAATTCTAGCTCTGTAGACCAAAATTAGAAAAATTAGTTCCTAAAGCCTAAATTTCAGATAATTCTTTAGCAATTCTGAAAATACCAGAAAGAGTTTTTGACATCGAAATTTTTTTAGTAGCTTTTCTGGAGTCAAACCAGCCACTGAAAATGGACAATCGCAACTAAAATTTAGATTCTATCACTTTGAGTCTCGAGATACAGCCCTCCGTCGGTTACCCCTCTAGTTACTATTATAAATAAATTTTTA
>SCLH01000532.1:152616-214671 GCA_004367855.1 Oikopleura vanhoeffeni | reverse complement strand
ATTTTTCTCGAAGACCATTACCAGTATCAACAAACGGTTTTCTGCTATGTAGTACAGAGTAATTTGTGACATGCCAAAATTTTGTTTTTTTCGTGGTCAAACCGGTTTACCGGTAATGGATGTTTTTCCAAAACCGGTTTACATTTTTTCAAGATAATCAAGGAATATTTATATAGGAAAGATACATTTCGCGGGTAGTTTGTCGGAGTAAAATTTTGGCATCAATTATTTTGACATGTGACACCTTGAGAGGTTCAAATCACTTTTAAGTAAAGGCTATAACAAAAAAATGATTTAAGTGATTATTACACTAATCGGGGTAGTTTTTCAAGAGAAAATTTTTGGCATCAATTATTACATGTGACACCTCGGAGGGTGTCAAATTACTTTTTAGGTATCGGCTATAAACAAAATGTTAAAGGATAATATACACACGGGGTAGTTTTTTCAAGAGAAAATTTTTGCGCTCAATATTTTTGACAGTGACACCTTGGAGGGTGTCAAATTACACTTTTTAGTAAAGGCTAATAACAAAAATGTGTGTAAGTGATATACATATCGAGTGTGTTTTTCAAGAGAAAATTTTGGCATCAAGTTATTTTGACATGTGACACCTCGGAAGGGTGTCAAATTACACTTTTTAGGTATCGGCTAATACAAAAATGTTAAAGGATAATATACACTCGGGGTAGTTTTTCAGAGAAAATTTTCTGGCATTATTTATTTTTGAACATGTAACACCTCGGGAGGGTTCCAAATTCACCTTTTTAGGTATCGGCTAATAACAAAAATGTTTAAGTGATATTAACATATCGGAGGCTCGTTTTTCAGAGAAATTTTTTTTCGGCATTATTTATATTACATGTGAACTCGGAGGTGTCAAAATTACCTTTTTAGTTCAGCTAATACAAAAAATGCTTTAGGGGCTAATTATACACCATCGGTGTAGATTCTTAGAGAAATTTTTTGGCACTAATTATTTTGACATGTGACACCTCGGAGTGTTAAACTTCACTTTTAATTATCACTGAGATATAGAAATTTTATATGATAATATACTTTTTCGGGTTATTTATCAGATTTTCTTTCAATCGGTATTTTGACATATGCTATACAGGTGTTTTTAATATTCAAACGTAAATAAAAACAAACAACGAGATAAAGTTTTATAATAAATGAGCATATAGTCTTTGGGAGTAAGAATATAACCTTTTAGTTTAGTGATGGACAAATTTATTTCCGTTTTGAAATGGCATCTCACATAAATATAATCTAAAATTAAACAAAAAAAATTATTCTTTTTTTAATTCATGAAATTTCCAAGCTCTTAATTTTGGAAAATTTATCTACTGTTTTTTCGGTACCTAAAGTGTAATTTTGGCACCCTCCGAGTGGACAGTGTCAAAATAAATAATGCCAAAAATTTTCTCTTGAAAAGTACCCGATATGTATATATCACTTAAACATTTTTGTATTAGCCGTACCTAAAAAGTGTAATTGACACCCTCCGAGGTGTCACATGTCAAATAATTGATGCCAAAATTTTCTCTTGAAAAACTACCCGATATGATATAATATCACTTAAACATTTTTTGTTATAGCCTTTACTTAAAAGTGTAATTTGACACCCTCCAAGGTGTCACATGTCAAATAATTGATGCCAAAAATTTTCTCCGAAAACTACCTCGAAATATTCTTCCTATATAAATATTGCTTGATTACTTGAAAAAAATGTAAAAACGGTTTTGGAACATCAATTACGGTAAACCGGTTGACCACGAAAAAACAAAAATTTTGCATGTCACAATTACTTGGCTACACATAGCAGAAACGTTTGTTGATATCTGGTATGGTCTTCGAGAAAATGACTGAGAAGGGTGGGTTGCGTTAAAAAAAAAAGCTACCTAAGCCAGTTTTTAGGAAAGTGTTTTGGCATACAAAACACTTACAGTAAAATTTATTCGTATCTTGGGACGATATTTTTTTTGGAGTGATTCAAAATTTTCAATTTGTATTCCATGAAAAAAATTTTTATTATTATTAATTTAATCAATCAAATTGTCCACACTGTCACTTGATTACTATATAAAATTAAAATAATAATAAAAAGTATTTTAATCTGCTTTTATTTGGAAAATATGCCATTTTTCATAGAAATTTGTAATTTTTTCATCATTTTTTTTACTTTTTTCAAATAAACTTTTGATCGGTGATATAAAGATCTATTGGATTAAAGTGTGACGTAAGGCAGATACTTGTGCGTTGTACCCATAAAAATAAAATCTGCGAAGATTACTGAGCACGTATCACGTGATATGCTACACCGTGGTCTACACACTATATTTTCTAGAACTAAATCAAATTCTAGAATTTGAAATGTTTGATGCAAAAATATAACTTCTCAACTTATTGCAAAGTAATTAGAGCTTCAACTACCTTGAGCTTTCTTTAACAACGTCCAAAGTAGAGACGAATATCGGCTCTGTGCCTTGGCGGAACTTTTTTTTCTGTGATTCCAGGGGTTAAGGGCCTCGTGTATTTTGACAGATACGATTATGGCTCTTGATGAAAAACTTCACTGGATTGATTTCTTCTTAATATACCATCAAAGTGATGATTCATAATTAGGCAGCGCAATCAGGACCATTTCTAAGTTTGAATGGTTGCTCTTGAAGCTAAACGAGAAAAAAATCTTTTTTTTTTTCAAAATCCGATTTTTTACCGGTTAAAATACCGTTTTTTGTTTAAATTTGGGCTGGTGACGTGGGGATGGTTAAATTTTGCTTTTTTTCCTGTTCTCAGGAAATTTGACACAATCGGACAGAAATTAGACCTGGGAAGAGCTGGGAAAAAATTTTAGAAAAAAATTAGAGTCCGACATTCCTACGAGGACCAAATTTTTCACAAATTTCCAATTTCAATAATTTTTGATTTCAAAAGGTAGCAAATTTTATTCTAGCAACGGCCCTTATTCTGAAAAATTAAGTTAATGGGTTTTGTATGCTCAAATTCGAATTAGTCCTCTTAAATGGGCGTTTTAAAAGTCAGTTCTGACCACTAGATTGCCAAAAACTTTTTTTTTTCTGCCCGGAATCGTTTTTTCCGGTCGACAAATTCCCCTTGAGGTCAAATATTTGTATCAACTACTGTTGTTCTCTCGTTAGTTTACTGGTGCGCGAAAAAAGACAAAAAACTGGATCGAAGAATCTTTTGTTTTCAAATACATTATAAAGAATTTAGATTCGGTTTCAAGAAATAATTGAATTTTCTTCGAATGTTTGGTTCCAGTATTACGGGGATGATTTTATCAGGATTTTTAGCCTATGTTTCACTTCCGTAAAAATTATTTCGAACTGGACATACAAATCAAATGTGAGATTAGCCAGTTTTTAGAAAGTTTTGTGGCATGCATAACCAGTTGAAATAAAATTATTTTGTATCTAGGGGCAGACATTTTTCTAGGAAGTGAAATATCTAAATTTTCAACTTCAAGTATCCCATGAAAAAATTTAGTTATTATAAAAGTGAATTTAACCAATCAAACATTGTCCACAGTTGTACTTCATTACCATATTTACTCGAAATAATAGAAAAATGCATCAACTGCTTTATTTAGTGAAAAATAACATTTCATCACAAAATCATGATTTTCCAATCAAAATTTTTGACATTATATAAATTACTTTTGATTTATGAGATTAAAATCAAAGCGGACAAAACTATGACGTAGGCCAGATTTCTTGTGCATTGTTTTCGACAGAGATACAAATTGTATGAGACAACTGTGACCGTGTTATCACGTGATATGGTACACCTTGCTTTTCTCAACTGTTTTTCTAGAACTCAAAATTAAAATTCTAGAATATGAAATGTCGAATGCAAAAAATAGACCTTTCACTTCCTTAATGCAGAGAAATAAAATTCCAACTGCCTTAAGGGGGTTCTATAGGCAAAATGGACTTTTTGAATTGCTTATTTCTCTCGGCATAGACATAGGAAGTGAATAAAACATTCTGATAAGTTAGTTCGTAATCTCTGGAAGACGTTTGATCATATTTTTAGATAGCAGTTGAACCAACCGGTAAATGAGGTTAACCAGGAGCAAAAATTTCTTGAAAAGCTGTATTTTTTTTTTCGTCCTCATTTTAGGAAATGTTTTCAAATTTGACATTATCTGGCGAAATTCAAGCGGAAAACTGTTGTTCCCTTTTTTAATTTTCTCACTAAAAAGGTATCAAAGCTGGCGAAAAGGACTGTTTTTGCTATTTTGACCACGGAAAGTTGTATTTTTTTTTCATGCTACATGGCAACTATTTTTCCGTGCACTTATGTTTTCGTAATATTGTTAAAAAAACTGTTGTGCCTGATTAACGATTTCATTTTTAACTCCCAGGAGTACGATTTGAAAATTTATTTTTGACATCCAATTCGTCCAATCAGGTTTTTTTAAGACCAAACGATTCGTAAGTTGAATGTTTTTGGAAACGGTATTATAAACTAATGACCAAATATTTAACCGTTCAGACGCTAGAGCAGATAAGATTTTTATTTTCGACACTCAGAAAAATTTTCAAATATTTTTCCGAAAATTTTTGGTAATTTTACGATTTTTTGAGTTTATTTGACTAAAAAAGCCACGTTGAGTTCAAAAAATAAAATCAGACCTCTAGCTCTTTTAGTTCAAAGATACGACTTGCCTATAGAACCTATATACTCAAAAATAGCTGTTTTCAAATTTTATGAAAAAATTCCATATGTTAAATTTTTTCAAATTTTTATTTATTTATATAATTAAACAATCTACGTGAGGTAAAATTCTAAAATCCAGTCAAAATAATTTTCAGTACAAAATTATGGGCGGCTATAGAACCCCCTTAAGCTTTCTGTGAACAACATTCAAAGTAGAGCCACAATTGTGGCTCTGTGCATTGGCGGAACTTTTGTTTATATGCTACAAGGGTTAAGAAAATTTTGAGTTTGAATTTAACTTTTCGAATTCGAGAAATTATGAGAAATTTTGGATAAAAGTTCCAAACATATAAAAAATGCCTTATTTTTCGTTCAAATTTTTTTATCAATAGTTGTTTCAAATCAACGAAAAAAACTCTACAAAATGGCTACTTTAAACTTTCGACTTGGTGACCACATATTTTTTATGCTCTATTTGAACAACCATATGACAGGTTTAGATGATTTTGTCAAAAATAATTAGAATTTTTCTCTTTCTTGTTCAAAAATTTTCAAAACTTATTTTTTGGAATCCATAGCTGAAATATTGGGAGATGGCTACTCACATATATAAATATGCTTTCGTTTTGTTTCTTCGCTCCTGTTTATACTCTGAATCATATACTTTTAGATTGAAAATACGTTGCGCGAAATAAAGTTAAGCCCTCTTAGGTAACTTTTTTTTAGAACACCCGGCTGAGGTTTTACACTCTCACTTTGGAACGGAACAAGATATTCACAAACGGATTTTGCATCAACAGACAATTAAAACTCCAAGACCAAATTTTGACGGATGTCCGGTTTACCGGTAATTGACCGTAAAGGTCTAAAAAGACGATTTGAGAACATCGCACATTCTTCTAGCCAATTATTTGCATCTGCACAACTTGTCTTTGGAAATTTTTTGGCCAAAATCTTTTTGTCATATGAAGCGCCCAAAGGGTCAAATTTCAGCTTTTTGTATCTCTCAATAGGGACCTGTGAAGCTGAACATATATTACCCGGATAGTTTTTCAAGGAAAATGTTTGGCAACATAACTTTGTCGTATTTACACCTTCAAGAAGGTCGGACTGCGCTAACTCTATTCTTCAAGAAAAAATGAAAAAATATTAAAAAAAGTATGCATTAGACAAGATTCGAACTCTAACAAATCACCGTCAGACTCCAAAACGTTAAGGTCGCTTTTTTTTTAGGTGCCCCACCATGATTTCGACTGGGAGAACTAGACAAGATAGCGACAAATAGTTTTCTGCACTGGAACCTTGGAAAAAAATATGAGGAAGAAAATTTTTTGGCTTCCTAGGTGTAATCACGTGACGCGAAATCAGTCATCGAAATTGCTCAAAATGACCGAAAAAACCGTTTTTGCGAATTACCGGTGAACCGGTAATCATCGGAGAAAAAGAAAAGAAATCCTGCGTTCCAAATTCGTTAAGATTAAAATGCAAAAACCGTTTGTCGCTATCTAGTCTGGTTCTCTCAGAACGATACCCTTAAGTGGGCACCAAAAAAACAAGCGACCTAACATTATTACAGGAGAGTTATATCTGCTGAAATTTCCTCATTATAAATAATGGCCTTATTTTACGGTGTCAGATGACAAAAGATATTGCCAAAAAATTCTGACAAAAAGTTGTTATAAATTCCAAAAATTAGTTTCGAAGAATGTGTGGTGTTCTCAGAATCGACTTTTAAAATTTTACCAGGTCAATGTCAGGTATAACCGGACATCCGTCGGAAATCAAAACATTTGGTCTTGGAGTTTTTAATTGTCTGTTGGATGCAAAAATCCGTTTATGATTCTTGTTCCGTTCAAAGTGAGAGTGTTAAAACTCAGCCGGGTGTTCTTAAAAGTTACTTAGTCAGAATTAAAAAAATATTTCGCCGAGGACTTACTCATAGTAAGCCGACCTGACGCGTTTTAAATTATTTCATTTAAACTCATGAAAAATATTTCTTTCGATGTGCCAAAATTTCGGTTTTTTCGACTTTTTTCAAAAATTTTAAATTTTCGATTTGACTTGAAAAATCGTATTGAATCATTATACCTTAATAAATTTTCAACGGTCGACCAGGACCCGTATTTTAGAGCTCCTTAATTAATAAAAAATAGAATTGAAATTTACTGTATTTAGACACGTAACTTACAACGCGCGTTTTGAGGTTTATTGAAAAGCACGATTTATAAGTAAAAATAATCCAATCTGAGAAATTCAGATTATAACAGCTAAGCTTGACAAGTGGGTCAACTTGTGTTCGAAAGTTTTTTATTCGAAAATTTTGAAGTGGGCAAGTTTTCTTTAAGGGCCTCGGCTGCTATTGTGACAGATTTGCCCTTTTCATTTTTTTTTCTTCTGAGGAAACTTTTTGCTACTTCAAAATTTTCGATAAAAACTTTTTTAACAAAGTTGTCACTTTTTGAGCTACTTCGTATAATCTGTTTTTTTCAGTCATTATTTTTACTTGTTAAATCTCTTTTAAAACACCTCGTAAAAAAAACGCGCTTTGCTACTTTAGGTATCTAAATTAAGGTAAATTTATTTTTTTATTTAATTAGAAACTCGTTAACACGACCCATGCACCGTTGAACATTTATTTATTAACGAGATATTAAAATTTGAAAAAAAAACGACATTTTGGCACAATAAAAGGAATATTTTTTTTCATGACTTGATGAAATAAATTTTCACAATGGATGGGTCGGCTTACCATTGGCAATTCGGGTTGCAATATTTTTTTTATTCTAGGATTTATGAGGCTTAAAGGTTTTGCGCCAAACCGTAGTTGTCGTTCAAAAGATTATGATTCAGGAGGTGATGAACAAGTGGAAAAGAAACAAACGACGGAGATTTTGAAAAATAAAGGTGCATTCATAATTAAATTTCAGCCGGTGATTCCAGAAAAAAGTTTAAAAATTTTTGAACAAGAAATGGTTTCGACCAAATCCCAAAAAATGTCATATTTTCAAAAGAGATATAAAAATATGTGTCACCTACTCGAAAGTTAAAGTGACGATTTTGTAGAGTATCTCGTTGATCGAAGACAAATAATTTTAAAAAAATAACTAAAAATAAGAAAAAATTCTTAATAATTTTCGGACACTTTTTCCAAAATATCTTAAATTGACGAATTCGAAAAGTTTGATTCTAACTCCAAAACTTTTGCTTAAAGCAATAATAACAAAAATTCAAAACCTGAAAAATTGCCATAGATTCTAAACATAACTTTGATGTAATTGAAGGGATATATGGATTATTATCCGGGTCACTTTAGAAACTTTCATTCCCTATTCTTTTAACCAGGTAAATAAGTTGTTTAAAGTGACCCAGGCTAATGATTGGATATGATGCCCAGTAAAGTTTTTTCATCAGCGCCCATCTTCAGGATCTGTCAACATAGCACCGAGGGCCCTTAACCTTGCTATTGAATAATATTAGGATTTAAAATGGGATCCAATCATACTCACTTCTCTTAGAAAATAGAATGAATTATTAATTCTAGCGCTAAGCCAGTTTTTAAACGCTTCCACTATGTTTCAACCACTTGAAACTCACTCGTAAACAGAGTTCGATTTCATTTCAGAATGTATTATTTCGGCGATTGTATGGGTTCCATACGTATGTTAAATACTACGTACCATAGTTTAAAAGCCACTGATATACTATTTAAGTATGGGCAGAGCCGGCTTTTTTCGATTGCGATCTTTTTATCGTAATTTACGGATGTATTTTTGTTCGAAAACCCTAATTTCCCGTAAATGTCGAAAGAACAGCTCATGTAGCGTAATAGCCAGCGAAACGCTCATAATTTATAGGGTGCGCACCGGGAAGCCAATGGGCCAAAACTGAAAGTTTCATGAGTGTTCTTTGACGTCAGGGGGTTAGCGAACCAAATATTATCCACGCACCAATGATAAAAAAAAATGAGCCCCATAGTGGTCGAAAGCACTCTAGAAAACTCTATATTTCTAGCTATAACTCGAATTAAGCGATTAATACTTGATTTTTTTTTAATTAAAAACGGCAAGGGTGACCGCACACGAATTTGGTTTAGACAGATAATATTTTTTTAATACAGTTGAAGAAAACAAATTTCTACCTTGTCAAATCGTCAATTTAAAATTCTTGACCGCCATTTACCGGGTAAAAATCACCCAAATTTTTTTCAGTTTTTTTGCGCTGTTATCTTGTCTTAGACTTAATATTCGCAATTCTACTCAGTGAATAAAAAATAAGTTTGAAAAACGTCGGAGTATTGGGAACAAAAAAATGTAAATTTTGCAAAGCATCTGAGAACCTGAATGCTCCTAATTATTTTTTGTTCCAAATATTCGGACGTTTATTGCAAACTTATTATTTCTGTTTCATTCTGACAAGATGATTAATAAATAATACGATAACGTTAAAAACTGCAAATTTAATATTTGACATTCTAAACAGAATAAATTATCTCAACACCAAAACAATAGGTGGAATAGCGTCAATTTAATTATAAAATTTTTGCCCGGTGCGTTGCCTAATATATACCATGACCCACATTATCAGAAAGATCGACTGTGCGAATTTGCCTACTTATCTCGAAACTACGCGTTATGTCCTATCTAAAAATAAACATACCAGAGCTTATGACAGGCATCGCTCGAAGAGATTTCATGCTACGTAAACAAATGGTCACTAAATGACTGGAGTAAGTATCCCATTGATTCGTTTCTATTGATCTACCGAACTTCCCGTTTTCCATAAAATCCGTTCCTTAAAACGTGTCCAATTGTGTGCATAATCGTTTCCGCCGCATTCAAATGCCGCCATCCGATCCTAAACCCGGTCCATAATCCGATCTAATCCGGTAAGGCCTACACATTCCCGAATTTAGTGGTAAATCCGAATCTTGTGTATAATCCGAAATTTTGGAAATCCGAGTTTTTGACAAATTACAAGAATGTAACCTCGTTATTTAGTGGTCCGACTTGAAAGGATTTATGAGACAAGCAGGCGAGTCACCCTACATGATGCTTCACCAGAGAATTGGGCAGAAAATAACACAACATAATGCGAGAAGTTTGCTTTCGAGACAAAGAGAGCTCTTATCCAAGCACAAGAAAAATTTTGCGGCCAGCGAATGTTAAAGCGAAAGAATATCAAGTGCAGAGCTCACGGTAAGATAATTATGCTGAGGCTTTATTTCGAGAAATACTCAGACCCTATTCACTAGTCAACTTTCACCGTGACTTACAGAACTCGGCCTACTTAATACGTGTACTGAGGTTAGTAAATTGGTATATTTTGAACCAAATTTTGGTGTTTCAACTGTCTGTTAAAATGTAATAGTCTAGAATTAGTTTTTCTGACTGTTAGACTTCTATTACCGAGCAGAAATGGTTAAAGGTTATTGGTATTTTTTTTCTCCTATGTTTTCCTTTAAAAAATCGTGGATCATCTATTTTAACGAGCCTTTTACTCTTAACTCATTGTACCGTAACTTAGAAGACCGCAGATGAAAACACGAATTTGTCGAATAAATGCGACCAATGTGCATCAAAAGTCTGACCTTTCAAAAATCGAAAATTGTTTCTTGAAATTTAACTCTTTTAGTCGTATCAGCGTTCTTTTTAGATTCTTATACATTTTAAGTGATTTTTCAAATGACAAAGCGATAAGCGACATCGAAGACGATCTAGTGACGAACTACCCTATCCGCGTCTCGAACTGTACTAAATTCGTCAGCGTTATTATCATATTTTAAACAAAATTGATTAATATTGAAAATAATTTTGACTCCTAGTTGGTGTCAACATCAAAATTTATCGCCAAAAATCGTTCTTTATAAAAAACAATCTCAGAATGGGGTACGCATCACAACGGCCTTATCCGAGACCAACGGCTATATCGGACCAACGGACCTATACGGACAACGGCCTTGAGGACAACGCCCCCTCAGAACTGTACCACATGTGTTTTACTGTTGGGGTTCCCGAGAGATCTCACGCTTACTACACATCAGAGCGCGATTTGGTTAGTTTATCTTAAGGGGCGTATGTTAATTCTCCCGGGAAAACCCCAAAAGCTAAAAACACATTCGGTATATAAATACCATATTATATCATAAATATCGAAGAAAGTGTAATTTTCTCCACCTAAGTGGCTGTCTCAAATATACAAAATTTTTATTACCAAAAATTTCTTCTTACAAATTATCGGAGAAAGTATTTTTCAAAACGTTTTTGTGTTGGTCTGCTAGAAACCATTTTACCGTTTGATCCCTCATCTCTCTCTTTTACCGGTTGGTCGAACATGCTATGAAAAAAGTCAGCAGTAAAATCTGTTCCAGAGATTACGAACTACTATTCCTGAGATTTTTATAAGATTGCTATAAAGGAATAAAAAGTTATGAGCCTTCGAGAAAGCCTTTCCAGCATGGACAACCCCCTTAAGCGTACTGATATATCGTACTGATATCGATACTGATATATCGTACTGATATATTGACATACGGTATGTATAAACATTTTCGATTGAACAAGGTCTGACGAGATTGTTAGAATAATATTTTCAAAATAATGCTTTGATGGTCCTGATATTTAAAGGTCTTAAAGATAATCAGGTAAAAATTCCCAGAAATCAACTTTCGGTTTGATAGAAATTGGATTTAAAAAAAATCTAGAATTCAAATTTTTGAAATTTTGTTTGCATAAAATTTTGAAAAAAAATCCAGTTATTTTCTGACAAAATTAAGATTATAATAAGCCTGAAATTGTATTTTTGAATTTATTACAGTAGTTAGTATAGTGATAATTTCTGAACAGTGCAAAATCAAATTCTCCAAATTTTGAGGATAAATTATGCTGCATAAACTGAATCATGCTGGATAAACTTATTTATTATAGGCTATAATTTATAGCCCTCGCTAGCGCCACCTTAAATTAACAGTAACATGTTTTGTTAATAAAATCGTTCAAAATTTTGAGTAAAATTTCATTCGTTAAACTCTCAGAATTGCAGACAATTTCTGGACCCATAAAATCATATGGTCACGCATGACCATGCTGTTTAAATCAAGCATATAACCTAAGATTAATTATCAACATATATTTTTTCTTTGTTCATAAGTTAATTTAAATAATTTGCTACAATCGTATGTTAACAATTTGTGAAAAAAAATTTGAAGGCATCAAATGTTAATAAGAAATTATAAAAATCTCTCTTTTCACCACGCTTCACACATTCAAGTGCTTAACCCTTGGAATCATAGAGCCGATATATCGGCTCAAGCCTACCTAAAACCTTCTAAAAAGGGCAAAAAAATGTCACCGAATTGTTTCTTCCAAACACATCATAAAGAATTTTGCGGTGATTCCGAAAAAAAATACTCATTTATTTTTTGGATATTTGGTTCAAATACAAATGTGAGATAAGCCAGTTTTTAGGAAAGTGTTTTGGGCATTCAAAATTTTCAATTTAAGTATTCCATGAAAACAATTACTTATTATTAAAATTAATTTAATCAATCAAAAATTGTCCAAACTGTCACTTGATTACGATATAAAATTAAAAATAATAATAAAACGTATATTAATCTGCTTTTATTTGGAAAAATAGCCATTTTTCAAAAAAATTTGTAATTTTTTCATCATTTTTTTTTACTTTATTCAAAATAACTTTTGGTCGGTGATATAAAGATCTAATCGGATTAAAATGCGACGTAAGGCAGATACTTGTGCGTTGGTACACATACAAATAAAATTCGTGAAGACTACGATGAGCACGTATCACGTGATATGCTACACCGTGGTTTTCAAACTATATTTTCTAGAACTAAAAATCTAAATTCTAGAATTTGAAATGTTTGATGCAAAAATATAACTTCTCAACTTCTTATTGCAAAAGTAATTGGAGCTTCAACTACCTTGAGCTTTCTGTAAACAACGTCCAAAGTAGAGCCGATATATCGGCTCTGGTGCCTTGGCGAAACTTTTTTTTCTGTGATTCCAAGGGTTAAGTAATACAAATTGAAGCTTAATTTGACATTTTTAACTCCCGTAGTGGCCTACAATCTCTGGACCCGTAGTGTCTTTGCGCCATCCGTGGCGTTGCGTTTGAATTCAGCATTATAAGTTATAATTTATAACCGAAGATTCGTTATCAACATATATTTTTTCAATGATAATCATATTATTCAAAGAATTCTCTACAGTCCTATATAAACAATTTGTTAAAAAAGTTTATAAAAAGTCATCAAATGTGAATAAGAAAATTAAAAACTCGCTCATTTTTGCCGATTCTCACAAACAAGTGCATAAATAACACGAATTTAGGGTTAATTTGACATTTTCAAATTTAAAATATTAAACCGTCGCCAATTTGGGTATTGCATCTGCAAAAAAATGGAATGTTTTTATCACCATTCTCATGTAAAATGAGTCTTAAATTTTTTTGGAATAATTATTTGTCTCTTTTTTCTTTCGCCTACGCATTCTTCNGAGATATTAAACCTCCTAACAACCTTAGTTTGTCTATAACTTTGTCTTGTAACGACTTTATCATTTTTTCGGTTTTTTTTCTTCTAGACCCAGTGTGTCCGGACATGTACAATGTTCCCCGTCAATTTTGATACTAAAAAACTTTTAAATGCGAGACAAATCATTTTTTTTTCGTGTAAGATTTTGGAGTTTTGGAAATCAACCATCACATTCATTTAATTTATAATCACTTGGGTACATCTTGAGAAAATGTTATTATTAAAAAATAAAAATATATAGAAACAATGGGAAAAGTAAAAATCTCAATTTTTTTGTGATTTTTTCTTTAATCTCCCTGAGAAATTAAAAGGTGATTATTCGAAGATACTCAATATGAACGTCCATATTTAATCATAAGCTTTAGTCAAATATAAGTTTGAAATTTTTAAATATAATTTAATACCAGATGTTGTTTTTGGTAAACAATATTTCAAAAATTAAGAAAAATTCACTGTGTTATGTTAAGTACGGAACAGCAGAAACTTTTTTTGCCTCCGACAAAAAAAATTTTATGTGATAATAATTGGTAGAGCCAAAAAAAATCAGATTGGAAAATAAAATTTTTCTTTAAATCACCTGCAACCTTGTCCAAATTAAAATCCGTTTGCGGAAAATCGTCAAATTTCACGAAAAAAGTGAAATCAAAAAATAGCGATGACGCGCCACTTGCCCAATTGGACAGCTCAAATTTCTCATCATATTATTATTATCATTTGGGATTTCAAATTGGAAAGTCAATAAAGTCAGGCATGGATGAATAAATTAAATTAAGATATATGGTCTGGAAAGCACTTTTTATGTTTGTTTATAATATATTTTATAAATAAGTTGAAATTTGTGAATTTTTTTGATAATCGAAACAAGATTTATAGAAAACAGAGAAACAATTTGGCCGAAACTCTCCTTTATGGTCTGCCACAGACTCTTTAAGCTGCTCATTTTTGTAAGTTTTTTCGAAAAGGTTATTTAAAATTCCAGGGAGGAGATACATTTTGATTGAGACACACCTAAATAGGGTAAACATACTGTTTTTGGTTTGATTTTGTAGCCAAATTCAAGGAAGTCTGAACAAAATTTCTCACTGATTTTCGTGACTTTTCAGCTGCACATTCATTTAAGTTTAGAATGTTGTCCTTGAACACCAGGGATAGGAGATACATTTTGAAAAACATAATTCCGTCAGTTTTGTAGAAAAGTTGCTGTTTGGACGAGGCATCGATCACTTTTGTATTTTAATTTAACCCTCACCTGCAGCGCGAGTGTTTTAAAACACAGAAGACCAAAAATTTTTTGGGGAAGTATCACACTTTGGACGGGGAATATCGGAGCAGACTCCCGAAAGTTCCCTTATTTTTGAGTTCAAGAAATTTTTTAGTGAGGCTTCAGAAATTGCTCATAGACAGAAATGCAGGCACTGGAACCAGATAATAATCTTACAAATTAATGTAAAGGGTGGCTTTCGGAGATGAATGATCTTGACATTATTTATTTTTGGTACCCGGCACCACCTGGTAGTGTTTAATGACGTCGAAATTGAAATGTGACGATTCCAGAAAGTGCGCACGCCGCGCAAAAAAATCCGTTTAAGGCACCACCCCTAGGATTCCAGAAAATATTTATTTTAAATCTTTCGAACATGAAAATGGGGAAAATTTTCTTAATATATTTACAAATAGTTTCGACCGAAAATCCCAAAAAAATGTTATATGAATTATTTTAAAATAGAATAAAAAAATGTGGTCACCCACGCCGAAAAGTTAAAGTGGCTCTTAACCAGTTTTTCGTTGATTCTAAAACAAATAACTTGTGAAAAAAATTTCCAGAAAAATATAAGCCATTTCTCATAATTTTAAATTCGAAAAGTTTTATTCGAACTTGAAATTTTCTTAAAAGCAGTTAATTCGAAAATTTTGTTAATTACAAAATTGCTGGGTATGAAACATCACTTTGGATGGTATATTGAGAAGAATATATAAACCCTCAGGACTAGAGTTTTTTCATCAAGAGCTCATATCCGTATCTGTCAAGTAACACCGACCTCCTTAATTCTTTCTCGTTTTTCAAAAATAATGTCTAGAAAGATAGTCCCTATTCACACTTTGTTAATATCCCGGCCCTGATTAGGAACGTAGTATGTTTTTAAGTAGTAAGGCCAGGACCATTAACAAAAGTGTGAATTAAGGGATATAGATAGGTCCGCCAAAAATCTTCAAACGATCAAAAAGTGCTTTCCTGATCCATTTATGTCCTTAGAATCTTGTCTTGCATTTTAAGCATTTAAATCAAAATATATAAATTTTCAAGAATGTAAAACTAGTTTTGGAGGTGAGAAAATATCATCAAAATTTAGATGATAGAACATATCTCCAGCGAAACTCGCTGGCTTTTGATTAATAACATGTTTGAAATGTGCTTCTAAAAAATCAAGGGGAGATAGTTTAACCGCGAATTTATTACAAAAATTTTAATACAAAGACGTATTTCGTGTTGATAGAAGCTACAAAATGGTTTCCTACCTAAAAAACTGACGGATAAATAGACTTTTTGCGTAAAAAAATGACTTGGTCTTGACAGCTCTCTTTCCTGATTGGTCGATAAATCAGTGATCTTTAATTATCATTCTGATATGAGATTCTTGTTCGATACAGTCCACAACCTCTAACTGGAACATTACCGACCTAAAAAAGCGTTCCAGTTTAGAGGAAGTGTTCCAGTTAGGAGAATAACCCCTATAATTTTTGCTCTAAAGCATACATTGCATATTAAAAATGGTTTATTGTAGGTCAAATTCCGTTGCTAAATGAACGAAAGTTTTGTGTATAACATATTTATATTACACAAGTCAAATACAGCAGGCAGTTTTTGTCTCATTTTTTGAAAAAAAAACTTGTTTATAACAGAATGTAGAAGTTTGTTTGTTTTTTTCTTGTTACGAATTTCTAAACCGCTAAAACCACAATGTTTTATTGCGTCAAATTCCTGAATTTCTTTCTAACCCACAAGATTTCCTCGAATTAAATTCTAATTTCTTCATCGGCATTATTGGCTGTACTTAGAAATCTGTCGGATTCTTCAGCTCTGAATCTGTTTCAGATAGCGAATCCGATACGAAATATTTTTTCAAATATTTGTGATTCTCAACATTTGATTTTCTGAAAAGTATCGAGACAGCAATTTCCCAGAAGCAATTTACCAAGTTTACTTCAATGTTGTTAGATTATCTTAGAAATTTTAATTTTTTTAATTTTGCTAAATCTAACGCTGGTTGATTTTTTCATATAACGCATTTTCGAATGAGGCAAGAGTTGATTCGATCGCTTTCTTTCGAATCCCAGTCTTCAATCCCAGTATGCCAACTTTTTCATTTTTTTCACTCGGTGGCATCAGAACCCAGGCCCAATTTTTCTTTGAAATTTTTCTTCAAAAACTTTTCTGGCAAATTCGAAGGGATGTTTTCGGATCTTTTCCCATGAACTGTTATTTGCTGTTTCTCTGTGAATTAAGCCAAGAATATTTTGGTAAGTTTTTTTATCACTCAATTTTATATGCTTTATCTAAAGTAAGTTATATGAGTTCATTAATGATATTATATCACGTTACGGCCTTTTGAATATAATCTGTGTCCATATCGAGAATTCAAAAATGTAATTAATATGTCACAAAGCGCCTTAAAGTCTTTAAAATGTAACAAACGCCATAATATTTGTACCCAATTTTTTGGAAGAAACAAAAAATCTGGGTTTTCGCCTTGGAGCCCTTTAAAAATATATGCTGTTCATAATATAGATTCAGTTCAAAAGCACATTTTATACTGTTCCAGTTAGAGATAAATAGAACCGACCCTAAAAAAGCTCTCCAGTTAGGAGAAAGTGTTCCCAGTTAGGGGTTGTTCCAGTTAGAGGTTTGTGGCCTGTATCTACATTCTATTTAACTAATGGATCCACAATGTGTACCCATAAAATTAAAAAACAAACAATATGTTTTATTTAAATAATGCGAAAATTTGGGAAGTACTAAAAAATTTCCAAATTAATCTTTCCAAATTATAGACGAATTTTCACAAAAATGATCGTTATCAACCTTTTTTCGCACTTTAAAAGACATTACTGTACTCATAACCCTTCGCAATGACAAACTGCTTAAAACATGTATTTTTTATGAGTACTTTCTTACTGGTGACAGCCTTATTATAGTTATCATAATGAAATCGATTGCTTCATTTTGGAATTTAGTAATAGTCCAATTGAATTTTAAACAGGCTGGTTCGTCAATTGTTGTAATGTGATAATGACAAGAAAAATTATTCATTTTTTGATAGGGGAAATTTTTATACTTTTTGAATTTAGAGAAATGTTGTGCAAGGTGATATTTTGCGATAACAATTTTTTTTTCTGTGATGAAAATCACATATTCTCTAGGCGACTTAAAAAATTTTTTCTTTTCAAATGTTTCGAAAAAGTGCGATATTTGGAAACAGGTGCATATTTTTTTGGCCAAATTTTTTTTGAAGTCAGATTCAGCCCAAAAACCTAAAGTGCTCCGAAAAAAATTATAATCGGAGCCTGGTCGATTTTTGCTGTTCCTCCTTGTTTATGTCCTTATACCGATCCGCGAAGATTTCAAAAATGTTTTCACAAAATTAATACACATTTGGTAAAAAAAATTCAAAATATTCAAATTGAGCTCAGGAGCACCCTCAGTGAAAATTAAGATAAAAAATGCGTCGATAGCGATCCAGCAGGAGTAATTTTATATCTGAATAATTTACATTTTGTATACTATATACTCGAAAATTATCCCTATTGGAGTCTTGCTCAGCCACGCGTTCATAAACTTTGAGCCACGTGTCAATCATAATACTCTATTTTCGACTTAATTCAAGAATCCCGCGGTGCAATTGGTAACTTCTCCAAAGTTTATGACGCAGTTGCCTGGAGAAAGACTCAGTAAAGATAATTTTTCGATAAACCTAGCCGCCATTTTTAATTTCATAAAAAGGCACGACAAAAAACCAGTATATTATAGTAATGTTATATAGGAATTTCAAGCTCAAAAATGGGTATCGATGTTTTTGAAGCCACTTGTATGAGAATTTTTTTCTGGTCATTTTAAGACTTCAGGATTTTTTTGAAAACATTTTCAAAACAAATAGATTTTTCGGTCAAAGTTTTCGGATGTTACAGGGGTGCAAATCCAGTTTCTAGCGACTTCCGCGTATAGAGCTAAAGCGCTAATTTTTGGCAAGTGAAATTTGCGTTTTTAAGAAACCATTAATTTGGATTAATGGTTCGGCGACCATGTGGTCGACCTTAAATAACCAGTCAAAGTTCAAGGTATCAAAAGAATCCTGACGGTCGACTTTTGATGAACGTATAAAGCATCTATGGCCCATAGTCTATGGGTCAATTATGTACTGAAAGATCGCTAGAAGAAGCAACTGGCTCCAGTACCCCTGTTAAAATCTCGAAAATTATTTTTTGAAAATTTTTTCAAAACGCAAACAATCCTACGTCTTAAAATGACAGAAAAAAAACTTTATCGTCCTCTCAAGATTTCCTAGCTTCTTTATCTGTAACTGAATTTTTTTTTACAATGAATTAATTATTAGCTTTTCGAAATGTAAAAATATTTGATTTAGAGACCTTACAGCCTCCTTAATATTCAAAATGGAAAAACCATTTGTCTACTACCCGCAGATTGTATTCCGCGACTGGCGCACAGATTGCGTGGCGGAGCCCCTATCTCACCAATGGGCAAGTCGAAGCCCCATTCGCTGAAATTTTTCCCCATGGCTTGGGGTATACATTCTTTGATAGTACTTTTGTGGTTTATCAGGATTTTTCTTTTCTAGAGTTTATGATTGAAGATGAAGTTTTGCACCAAGATGAAGTAATGCACCAGGAAAATCCTATGACGAAAACAATCGAAATGGAAATAATATAAAATCACGAATTGATTTTCAATTCACAAATTTTATATTGAAATGTTTATAAAAACCAGAAATTGACTCATAAGGTCTAAACAAACAGCTTCAAAACAAAAACACCGATTTTAGTCATTTTAGCAGATTTTACACCATAGAAATATTTATGGGAGCGTGCTTCCGTACCCAAATTGGCCAATCGACTTTTTTGTCCTCCTATACTTGTTAAGGTGGGTAGGAAAGCACGCCCGTGCTTTCCGTACCCAAAATTGGTCTGCATATTTTTTTTATTAAGATCAATTTGGGGTACGGAAAAGCAACGGGCGCGCTTAGCGTACCCAAATTGGTCTGATGAAAAATATGTTGTGAAAAACGCAACGTTATGATATGCGTCATTAGGGTGGTTGAGGAATTCCACCGACTGACTGGAGCACAGTGACAGCAAAACTTATGCAACATACAGTAGGGTCAGCTACCGGGATACTTATCGGCAAAACTAAAACCCTCAGTACGGATTTTTTTAGTTTTTGTACCACGCGATCGTATAATATCAACAAAATCAATAATTAATCAAACTTTATAACGCGTTTCAAGCCCGAAAGTTGTTTTTCATACTCAAATTGTGACGCACTTGGAGGCTCCCAAATTTTTTTTTCGATGGTCGGAATCATTCTTTTTCAGAAAGTTTAACCCAACTCAAAATACGTACTGAGGGGTTTTTGTCTGCAGATAAGTCTCCCGGTACTGACCTTACTTATGCGACATAGTTTTGCCTGTCACTATGCTCCAGTGCAGTCGGTGGAATTCCTACAACCACCCTAATGACGCATATCATGACGTTGCGTTTTTCACAACATATTTTGCATTCAGACCAATTGGGTACGCTAAGCACGCCGTGCTTTCCGTACCCAAATTGGTCTGAATAAAAAAAATAATGCAGACCAATTTGGGTACGGAAAGCACGGGCGTGCTTAGCGTACCCAAATGGGTACACTAGACACCGACTCATATTTATATCAAGTACACATCATCGTTAATTTAGCAGTTTAATAAGTTAAAAATATTTTTCTAGTTAACTCCAGTGTAACTTTATGGTCACGCGTGACCATGGACCCTTTAATCGCAATTTAGGGGTACGATGCAACTCTACTCGGTTTTTACTTTTCGCTCGAAAATAACTTAGAGGGCGTTTTTGTGTGAGAGAAAAATAGTGTTTATTGCGGCGATTTGAATAAAGAACAAGAAGAAAGTAATTGAAGTTAATTACTGAGAAACAGGTTTAAATAAAAGAACGAATTATAACATTTTAGTTGCCAGCACTTTTACTTTTCCATAATGAGCGCTCAAGTCGGACCGAAAAATCGGCTTTGAAGCCTCCAAGGGTTAAGATATTTAATCCGAATCAGAATATTCGGGTAAGTTATAATTTTCGGGTTAATTATAATTTCCAACATTTGTATTTTCGTAATAATTGAAAAAGGTGAAATCTAAATTAAAATTGCTCAAGAACTCCCAGAGGGAATTTCAGAAATAAAATTTTTGAATTCTAGCTGAATAAATATAACCATGATGTAAAGTTTGTGTACAAAATCTCCCATGAAGCAAAAGTGTTACGAAAATGATCTCCCAGGGATTTTCCGGGAAATGATTTACGTTAATCGAAGCCAGATGCGGTTAATGAACCCCGAGTAAATCACTCTTTGCTCTCTCACAAAAACGCCCTCAAAGTTATTTTCGAGCGAAAAGTAAAAACCGAGTATAGTTGCCCGCATCCGCAATTTAGGACCCTAATCATTTATATTTGTTTTGCTATATTAAAATAGTATTTTTAACAACGTTTCGAATTTATTATGTCATCTCAGGTAATGAGTTGAAAACAGAAATATTTTCAGAACGGAAAAGTTGACAAAACAAAAAAAGAGAAACAAAAGTAATTTGGCAAAACGGGCTCTCAAGAAAATTTTGCCAAATTAACAGCCCGTTTTTCAAGTGATAGCTAAAACTTTTTTTTAACTTGACAAGTTCAAATCAAGTTTGTTTGTGTGATTAACTTGTTTGTTGAGGTCAGGCTTATGTAGTGTGATATGTAAAACTTTCAAAAATTTTCCGTTGAAAAACATTTACAAGGTTGGTTTCTAGAATTGTGAAGCGCTCGTGAATAAAAATTCTCTCGAGTTCGTCCAGTTTTCGTTTGCGGGTAAGTTGTCTGGATCAACTTCAAATTGTAGATAAAATCAGTTTTGTAGTGTGTACAATTAGATTTATGTTGAAAGACATGCGACTCTTGCTGATAATGTAATAATCAGGCAAATATGGTATCAGAGTACCACTCTGGCATGATTTTAATTCCAAATTTGGGGCAAAAAGTATTTTTTTCGGAAGTAAAACTTATGCGAAAAATTCGCCTTTTAATCACTTACAGAAAATTTGAATCAAGTATCCGAAAATTTTAGAAAATATTATTAGATTAACATTGTTGAATATTAAATGTATCAGAAGAAAAGTTTTGCGATCATTTTTGGCTGATTAAAGTGGTTTTAGCTTCCAAAAGCCTTCCAAAATCATCGAATTTCTTATAGAATTTGTTAAATTTTCGTTCAAAATTAGATAATTGTTTTCAAATTGAAAACTTCTTTTCAATTGGCCCATTTTTTTTGGACATAAAATACTTATTATTATTTTTCAAATTTGAGATAGTTTAAGGATAATTTGCGAAACAAATTGGCTCGCCGAGGGCCATCTTAAATATTTAATGATTTTTCTGGCATGATTGGATATGAATGGCCGCATTTTTACCAAATTTAAAAAAAAACATTAACTCCATTTTAATCGGCCTTCGGCCGATTTGGGGCGCATCTTTACCAAAATTTAATTGAAAACATAAAAACTCCTTAATCGGCCTCCGGTCGATTTGGGGCGCATTTTTGACAAATTTAAATTAAAAACATAAAACTCCCATTAATTGGCTTTCGGCCGAATTTGGCCGCATTTTTACCAAATTTTAAATTCAAAACATAAAACTCCCTTAATCGGCGCATTGGGTAGCATTTTTTCATAAATTTAAATTACAAACATAAAACTCTTTGAATCGGTCTTCGGCCGATTTGTGGCGCATTTTTACCAAAATAAAATTAAAAATTAAAACTCATTTATCGGCCTCGGCCGATTTGGGGCTCATTTTTTCAAAATTTAAATTAAAAACATAAAACTCCATTAATCGGCCTTCGGCGATTTGTGGCTCATTCTACAAATTTAAATTAAAAACATAACACTTCCTTTAATCGGCCTCCGGCTGATTTGGGGCTCATTTTTTAAAAATTAAATTAAAAACAAACCCTTTTTAATCTGCCTGCGGGCGATTGTGGCGCATTTTACCAAATTAATTAAACATTAAAACTCCCTTTAATCGGCGATTTGAAGCCCATTCTCTTCAAATTTAAATTGAAACCATGAACTTCCCTTTTATCGGCCTTCAGCCGATTTAGGGCTCATTTTTTACAAATTTTTATTTAAAACTAAATATCCTTTTATTGGCCTTCGGCCGATTCGGAGCTCATTCTTAAGAAATGTTTAGTCTGAAATTTTTGCACATGAAAAGTTGCACGACGTCGGACACCCAAATGTAATTTTTAATGATTCAGTTTCTAAATATGCTTCTTAATGATACTCCGAGTATCATTTTCGATCCTAATTTCTGTATTTTGAACAATGTGAAATTGTTCAATCTTTTTAAGAAGATATTTAATAAATTTAAATTTGATAAAGTCTTGCCGCTAAATTGCCGAACGTTTTTCGGTTTTTCACCTTCTCTAAATTCATCATTTGATGATTTTGCTCTCTAGCAACATCTGCGGATAATTTATAAGAAAAAAGAATGCTCTGATATAAAAAAAATAATCGCCTTAATTTGCGCTACAAGATAAACAAATCAAAACCTATTTATGGGCATTTTTCCGAGAACCAATCAGAAGCCGTGCTCAAATTTTCAAAAAAACTGGATTTGAAAGAAATTGAAAGTTTTTAAATTTTTTGAGACGAATACTTTCTCCGAGAAACGTATAGTTTCGCCTTAGGGGACAACCGCGGAAGCCTAAAATAGCGTCTTAAATTATAAAAAAATAAATATTTTTCATTTTTTTACTTTTTTTAATCAAAAAATACAATGTTCTCTAAATTTTCAAGTTTTTATCTCCAAGAGAGACGTAAGGTAGAAAAATCAACTTGAAAACTTTGAGCATCCACCACCGCCCTAAATCTTTCAAAAATGTTCAACAAGTTATTGATTGAAACCTAAAAGTGCTCCGAATTTAACGTCTGAATTCTTCTGTTTAAAATTATCAAATTAATATTTTGAAGAAATTTCCCGAAACTGTCCATCACCAAATACCCCCATAAATTATCAAAAATAATTATTTTTTACTGTCATTCATCTTTTAAACACAAATTTAATGTTTCTGAATTTTTAAATTTCTAACACCAAAGAGGCCAAAGTTTCCACGCTCCCCATTGGCCCGCTTCAATCAAACAAAAAATATTGAATATGTTTTCCCGCATTTTCAAATGCATTATTGAAAATTGTTACGCCAGTTTCTGGTTGGCTAACAATGATCACATGGTAAGTGAACGGAAAACGAAGGAAAATCGAGGCCTACGCCTGGAAGTATACAACACTGATTCTACGGTATAAACGAGTTATAACCGTTGACATAAATAACCTTTTTCTTAAAAGTACTCAAACTACTTCATGAATCAAATAGTTTGAAACGCTAGAGCTCAAGTACGATTTCATTATAATGCATATCATTCACTTCTGTAAGTTTCAGAGATCCAGAACCAGAACTGATGTACAAATTCAATCAATCATGACTCATGACGCATCATGTTATCTCCTCAAATTATCATCAATAATAGTTGTTTTTTATTTTTTTTTTCGAGAAATTTGATGAAAACATTTGATTGTTTGTAAACATAGTAGAGAAAGTGTTAGCGGTTTAATACTACAATTTAACTCCCGTAGTGTCTTTTGGCGCCATCCGTGGCGCAATGGCTTTTAATCGCAATTAGGACCCTTAATCATGTATGAATAAAATTTACAAAGTGATCGATCACTATGGATAATTGACGTTGGTGCGTTTTTTTTCGAAAATTTTTACTGTATTACAGACTGTAAATTTACAGTACTTATTTTTTGGCAAAAAAATTTAAAACATCAAAAAAAGCCTTTGAGCGGGATCAGAAAAAAATTCTAAGACTTTTTTCCCATTACACCATAGCCCAAAATAATCACGTGACCGTATATTCAAGGAATAAGGTTGGTAAAAGTAGTACTGTTTTTTTTCAAAAAATTACTTAAATCAATTTTTAAACAAGTGAGTGGTTCTTTAGAAGTTTTTAAGACATTTTTTCACTTACACCAAAGTCCAAAAACGATCACGTGATCTTCAAATCAGGAAATAAGTTTTTGGTTCAAGTAAACAAATAGTAATCAAATTACGCGCAATTAACACCTAATTCAAGAGTTTTGAACATAATAAGTTTTTCAAAAACGTCACGTGATCTTGTTTTTCGAGAATAAGGATTAATTTATGACATATTTCCATTCTTATTTTGGATTATTTCAGTCACGTGATTTTATTCGGACTTTGGTGTAATGTGAAAAAAGTCTTAAAAACGCTTGAAGTTGACGCTGGAATTTGTTTGACGTAATTTAAGTACTTTTAAAATGACTGTACTATGTTTTTTTTCAAAAGTACTCAAATCACGTGGAAGACCCCTTAAAAGAATTGTACGAATTTCTAAGATTTTATTGCAATTCCAGTATGGCCTCCGTTTAAATAGAGCATTTCTAGAAGTCATAGCTTCCGAAATACTGATTACAGAAGATGCGTAGGCGGAAAGAAAAAAGAGACAAATAATTTATTCCAAAAAATTTAAGACTCATTTTACATGAGAATGGTGATAAAAACATTCATTTTTTTTGCAGATGCAATACCCAAATTGGCGACGGTTTTTATATTTTAATTTGAAAATGTCAAATTAACCTAAATTCGTGTTATTTATGCACTTGTTTGTGAGATCGGCAAAAATGAGCGAGTTTTTAATTTTTTTCTATCACATTTGATGACTTTTTATAAACTTTTTTAACAAATTGTTTATATAGGACTGTAGAGAATTCTTTGAATACCGATGTAACGATTTCATTTTTTAACTCCCAGGAGTACGATTTGAAAATTAATTTATGACATCCATTTCGTCCAATCATTTTTTTTAAGACCAAACGATTCGTAAGTTGAATGTTTTTGGAAACGGTCTTATAAACGATGACCAAATATTTAACCGTTCGAGCGCTAGAGCAGAAAATATTTCTAATTTTCGACACTCAGAAAAAATTTTTATATTTTTTCCGAAAATTTTTGGTAATTTTTTACGATTTTTTGAGTTTATTTGATTAAAAAAGCCACGTTGAGTTTAAAAATCATAAAATCAGACCTCTAGCTTTTTTACGAGCTTTTGTAGTTCAAAAGATACGACTTTCCTATAGAACCTATATNGCCATCGACGTAAGCTTGGCTATCAAAATATAATCCGCCTAGTTAACATTTTTATTGGCGGGAATTTCGATCAATGCAATTTTCATTTCGAAAGTAAAAAAAAACACCTACTGTAATGCAATTTTTTATAAACAAGATTGTTTTATCAAAAATCAAATTCGAAAATTTCGGACTCCATTTTTACTTTTAAGAAATTTTCTGGATGTCATTTTAATAAGGTCGCTTTTTTTATGTTGGCCATTTATGATTTCGACTGAGAAAACTAGACAAGATAGCGACAAATGATTTTGTGCATGTGCTAGGTTGATCACGTGACCGGAAATCAGTCATCGAAATTGCTGAAAATGACCAAAAAACCCGTTTTTTGCGAATTACCGGTGAACCGGTATTCACCAGGAAAAAAATTCATACGTTCCAAATTCGGTTAAGATTAAGATGCAAAAAAACATTTGTCGATATCTAGTCTGGTTCTCTCAGAACAGATACCCCTTAGCGTGGCCAACCTAAAAAAAGCGACCTAACTAAAGAGGGAAAAATTAATTTCTAGGAAAAATAAATATATCTAACTTAGTAAATATTTAAAAACGTCGCGACAATAATATATTCTTAATTTTTTTGATAGAAAACGAAAGATGAGCGATGCTCTTCGATATCCTTTGCTGTTGAAATTTAATTTTCAACATAAAAACATACATGTATAAAACAACATCTTTAATTAAAGATTTCTATCTTTTTTGATGCTAAATTAAAAAGTTAGGTGATACCGGAAAGAAACGTAGAGTAAATCTCACCATATCGATCGCCACCCGAAAAAATTCCCATACTTTTTGAAGAAAAAAAACATTTTTTTGTACTCGATGATATGATCATATCGCAAAAAACAGCTTATTTTTTACTTTCTTGAATCCTCAAGACTAGCTTTATCTATATAACTTATTTAACTTGGACGCAAATTCTTCACACTTAAAATAATCCAAACTAAAAATCGCTTGTAATTTTCCAGCATTTAGCAGTCACGTGAGTCAGAAAATTTCAATTTTTTCCAATTTAATTTTTGATAGCTTATTTATTTTTTGTTCTCATTAGAATCTAATGATTATAGTCTGTAAAATATAAAGCTATGTTGAAATCCGTAAAATTATATATATTCAATATTTCATAAAGTACGCATAATATAGCCTATATAATATAGGCCTCCCCAAAAATTCTCAAATCTCATCCCTTGATTAGGCCGAATGTGATCGAGCTCATTATACTCAAAAGTTGGGGCAACAATTTTATTCCGAACATGCTGAATTAGGGTCAGAAACCGAATCGAGACTTAGTGACTCAAGGAGGAGTTTGGTTCATCGTCAAGAATCAGCAGAAAGGTCAAATAAAGAAGAAATTAAAGAAAACGAAGAAGATCAATCTGTTGATTTGGTACCTATTAATTCAGAAAAAACGCCTTTATCGTCACAAAGGATAGGATATTTTTGTCGAATTATTTAACTGGAATATTTCCGTAAGGTACCTTTTTTTAGACTCCATCGGTTATCAGCAGAAAACACCGGTAATTGGCGGTTTGAAGAGAATAATATAAACCTAGAAATATACTCGTGGGAGAAATATAACTTTTCGAAAGACAATTTTTGGCATCATTTATTTTGTCACCCTACACCACCTGGTGATTTAAGAGCACTTTTTGAATCTCAGTTTAATTCAGAGCTATACTTAATGTAAATTATCCGATAAGCTGAATATTTTCCTAAATAATGTCCGTCTTATCATTTTTTTTATAACAACGTCGCCTAAAAGTCCCTTGCTCAAAATTGGAGTCATTACATTCACGCAAATTCAAAACAAATTAAAGAGCGTATAAATTGACCAATAGCAATTCTTCTCTTTCTATTGGTCAGAAATAGAATGACGCATTTTGCGGGGGTGCAAAAAAATAAGAATACTGAGCCAGGGACTTTATTTTGACGATAGATAATATTTACGATCCTCCATATTTTTTGCCGAATTATTAAATTGTGTAAATTTCAATCTAAATTTATGGTACCTGTTTTCTCACCAGTTGTAAAATTTTAAAGTGATATCATTCTTTCATAATTGAACAAAAAGTGTTGATCATAAATCTTTCGAACCCTTTTGTGAGGTGCGGCTAAGTTGTGCGAAAATTTTGTCTATAAATATATATACAGCAATTGCGTTTTTGAGGAATTTTTGGTAAATTTTTATCAAGGTGAGAGGCAAAATTATTAGTTATTCTTACATTATTAGTTCTTGGTGAATAATTTTTTATTTAGCTCCTCCAATTTTTTTGCACGCTCAAATAAATTGTTTTCCACAAATAATTTATTTCCGAGGCACCTTTCCAATAAACCGATTTTCGTACACAGCGATTTCATTTTCAATATTCAATAATTTGTCAACGATGTTTTATGGATGAATTCAAAATTAAAATCAATTTCAAATCAAAATTTTATGAGACTGGGCAATTTAGAAAATTGAATGTTTACAGCCCAAGTTTTCTCGTTATGGCTATTTTTTCTTCTGATGGGTAGACAGGAACGTCGTAAAGCTAAATTTAGGGTAATATATCTGTCTACCCGTCAGAACAAAAAGAAAATGCTGTAAACGAGAAAAGTCAGGCTGTAGCATTCATCTTTAACCTGTTAAAGACCCTTTATCAGGCAAGTGCCAAACACCACTTAATAACTATCAAAGTCATATTAAATGGGAATATGTGATTTCTCAAACCTTTTTTTTAATTTTTTTTGATTGTACACTCAAATATTTTCGAATAAAAGTCTTTAAAATTGTGGAAAAAAATATTTTTCGAGTCCGAAAACTTATTTACTAGTAATTTTTTTAGAGTTTAGCTTAATCGCTGTAATTCACGAACCAGATAATATCCAGAAATAATTTTTAGACCAAAAGATAGAGAATTATGTAAAACTGAAACATTAAAATTTCATAAGGTTTGTGTGTATTTTTCATAAAAACGGGCGATAAATGAGTACTCAGTGTCAATCGGAACTGTATGGGTACATGGGATAATTTTATAATAAGATGGCTTCTAAATTGCTTGGTCTCATATTTTTTTTAATTTCAGAAAATTGATTTTAATTTCGATTTGATTCATAAAAAATAATTTATAAATTATCCTTTTTCCTATTCATACGGTTCATAATCGATATAAAACTCTTTTTTGTCTCCGTATTCAAATCTAATATCCAAACTCAGTTTTAATTACGAAGAAGAGCTAAGAAATCATGTGCCCGAGCTTAACCAACCGGCGGTTAATATCATTACAGATGACCAGAATTTTTCCGCAGCGAAATTCCGATGGATTCAGGCCGTCAATAAAATTCGGATAAAATTGAGGGAGTCAAATGAAGGTACTTTAGTACCAGTAGAACAAATGAGAAAAAGTAACTGGGGAGCTCAGGCTATTGCTTCGAATTTTTTGAGTTCTATTGATTCTATGCCAAATTTCAAACCGAGGAGGAAATCGATTCCTTTGGTGTCTGAAATTTCAGCCGCAATAGTTAATAGACAAAAGGGCGGAATTACAGCTCTGATAGGCTCAAGTTAGAGGTCGGAAATCAAAAAATATCTAAATTTTAAATTATTATAATAATTTACTTGCTTGACAATTTACCATTTTAAAATGAACTCCTAGAAAATGCCAATCTTGTAAAAAAAATTGAAAGCCATAATATTTTAGAAAATAGTAGAGATCTTGTTTTATTTGCCATAAATAGCAAGCTATTTTTGCTGGAGCGCCATATTAATTTACTCTTTTGCGCCAAAATTTTAGCGTTTTTCAAAAACAACATTTTGGCATCTTTTCAGACGTTTAAAAAAACACATTTGAAAATTGTGTTGCTAAAGAGTAATTTTATATGGCGTCCCAGCGAAAAATGACGGCCAATGCAAACCATAAATTTCTAGTAGGAATTTCCATTTTTTTAACTTAAGGGGGTGGGCGTCGTAATTTTTGAGCCCTTATAGAATTAATTTATGAAAATTAATATCGGGTTATGACTAAAGTTGCCGTAAGGAATCTCATGGGTGGCAATTATTTTTTTCAAAAACAATCTAAACAGAAATTCTAGAATTTTCAAAATTCGAATATTTTTTGCTTTAACCGCAGAAAACCGGTATTCCACCATGAATGAACATTTTTTATTGGTGAATATGACCACGAAAAGATGTAGAAATTAAAATTATGAAATGTCTAAATCGAAAATCTAAGACAATTTCAATAGTTTTTAAGCCAAAATTTAAACCTAGTTATCGATTTTACTGCTGATTGGTTGAAAAGTTTGAATGTAGCTGTAAGCAGACTTTCTTGATCAGTGAATCGGCAGCTTCAATTTGGTGGTACTTTTGTTCGATCAGACAACTTTTTTGAACTTTTCATTCGGTTTCACTTTAATTCAATTTTCTAGAATCTAGAATTTATTCAACAATTCCTTCTCATCACTTTTAACCGCATTTATTTTATCACCTTAGTCGAAAAATGGCTTCATTCTAAAACATTCGTCTAAAAGAAGATAGAGTTTGAAGTCGAAAATGGTAAAATCGGCGTTTAAGTGGAGATTCTTAGAAAAAAAAAAGTCAAATCGAAAAATCTTCTCATCACTTTTTGCTCTCATTTATTCGCCACTTTGTGTAATTTGAGACGCTTTGTATGTGGGGTCTAAAGAAGATTAGATTTTAAAAAACGTTTAGTGCTTAGAATAGGACTCACCACTGGTGTGTATGTAAACAAGATTGCTTTTAAGATGTGTAATGCGTTAGACGAAGGCTAGATCTAAAACGAGTATCCTCAGAATTTTTACAACTGCGCCTAGATTTGTTTGAGGTGATTGAAAGGTTACCAATTACGACACCTACCCCTTAAGGGGGGCGTTGTAATTGTACCTTTCACATCCCGCTCATAATAAACTTCTAGGGCAGTTGTGAAACTCTGAGAATACTCGTTTTATAGGTCCTAGCCTTCGCCTAAGATTGCTATATCTCAAACTTAACATTGTTACATCAACACCACCAGGTGGTGAGTCTATTCAGAACACTAAACAGTTTTTAAAAATCTATTTCTTTTAGACCCGCACAACAAAGCGTCTGAAAATTTACCAGAGTACGGGAAGATTGAGTACTAATATGTTGTTCCCATTTTTTTTGAATTCGCCTGAATTTTCTAGATCTCTTTTGAACGCCGGATTTTTACAAATTTTCGTCTTCAAGTGATATTCTCCTAGAAATGTTCAGAATAGGACCGTTTTTTCGACTATAGATAAATATAGTGTCGTCAATATGTTTGTCTGGATTTTTGAATTTTCACCCTAGAATTAGAAATGAGATATAGAGTAAACCGGAAATGAAAAGTTCGAAAAAAGTTCGTTGATCGGAACAAAAAGTACACCAAATTTAGCTAGATTTTCACTTGATCAAAAAGTTGGTTAACAGTAATCACAAAATTTTTAAACCAATTCGCGTCAAATTCGATTAATTAGGTTTAACATTTTGGCTTAAAAATAATTGAAATTTTCTAGAATTCGATTAACAGCTTTTTCGATAATTTTACATTTCAGAATCGTTTAGGGGGTCATATTTACCAATAAAAAATGTTCATATCAAGTAGAATACCGGTTTTTACTGCGGGTTAAAGCTAAAAATATTTGAATTTTTGATAAATTCTAGATTTTTCTAGATTTGTTTTGAAAAAATATAATTGCCCACCATGAGATTCTGGGTCAACTTTAGTCATACCGTATTAAATGTATATTATTAATTCTATAAAGGGCTCAAAAAATTACGACGCCCACCCCCTTAAATAGTTGTTTTTGGAATTGTCTTTTTTGTGAACTTGAATGTCAGAATTTAAAATGTCAAAATTTTAAGAAAATTTTGGAATTGAATACATATGTATACATACTATAGTAAGAAAATATCGAAAAAATTTTTCCGATCTCTTGTTTTAGGCCTTCTTTGCAAGACAGTGAATTAAAACAGCATGTTTACAGGAAATCTTTACAAGCCCTTGTTTATCCTATCAGCAATACAACTCCTCATACTTTTGAAGTATATTCTGCGCCTCGTCCAGTTTATTGTGACGAATGTCGTGGATTTCTATGGGGTGTCGCCCGTCAGGGTATGAGGTGTAAGGAGTGTAGGGTCATTTGTCACGAAAAATGTAGAGATTTAATCAATGCAGATTGTTTACAAAGAGCTGCAGAAAGAACTTCTAGAAAAGATGGACTACAAGAGCAAACGCAGCGAATTATTACTGTAATGAGCAGTAGTATGAAAAATCGGATAGAAACGAACCCTAAGGTACTTTTCTTGAAAATGCCCATTTTTTGAAAGTTTACGTTATCAGCTACTTTTGAGCCCATAAGAAATTGCAACCACACATCATTTTTTGAGAAAATATTATGTTTGCATCAATATTGGGTGGGCAGGAAAATGCCAAAATAGTAAAGAGCCAAAAATATAAATTTTTCGTTTCTGAACAATGCTGATATGATCGTGTAATATGACTCGAAGGAAAGGTCCATGTAATTCTGGAGGTTTGGCAGTAAATGATCGAAATCGATGTTTCGCAATTTTCTATCTTTAAAATATATTTTTTAATAATTATAAGATTTCAATCTTTTGTGAAATAAAATTCGTCACGAAATTTGTCCAAAAACTATTTTTCTTAAAATTTTCAGTTGAAAAAACAATCTTACCTACGATTATTTTTTTTAAATAATGGTTTTTCCTGAACAATTTTGTTTTGAAAAAAGGTTGCAATATCATTATTTTTGTTTAAATATATCTTATAGACAGAAAATAACGAAATATCGAGTTTGCCCATTTAGTGGATAACGTCCATCATGACATAGGACCCTTCCTTGGAGTCATTTTACACTTTTTGCCAAACTTTTATAATAATGTTTGGAATGTTCTCGAAAGCTAGTCATATTAAAATTTAATTAATAACTACAATTATGAATCAAAAAAATATCGTTTGACTCCTACTTGGTGTCATACTACACTTTTTCTATATTTGATATTTATTATAGGTTTTTGACGTGCTGCGAAATATTTTCGAAATTGACGACGAAGACCACAAGAGGGCGTTAAATGCTGCTAGACAATCGATTTTAGATGGTACAAGCCAATGGAGGGCAAAATTATCAATTACAGTTCACTCGGCCCAAGGCCTCCAGGCAAAAGACAAAACGGGCACTTCTGATCCCTATGTTTCTGTGCAAATTGGACACGTTCGAAAACGTACCCCAACAATTTCCAAAGAATTAAACCCAGTTTGGAACGAAACGTTTGTGTTTGAATGTGCTAACTCTAGCGATAGGGTAAAAGTTAGGGTCTGGGATGAAGACAATGATATTAAATCAAAAGTCAAGCAAAAAATTCTGAGAGAAAGTGACGATTTCTTGGGACAATGCGTTATTGAAGTCAGAACACTCTCTGGGGATAACGAACTTTGGTACAATTTAGAAAAACGGAGTGAGAAATCGCTAGTTTCGGGGGCCATAAAATTGAGTATAAATTGTGAAATAAAGGAAATGAAGTTCAAATTAAGACGTTGTAATAGAGCTCATGATTTAATGAGATGACTGTTCTATCTTTTTTGCAAAGCATAACTTTTTTGACTGGAATCGGAAGAAGCGATTTTATTTTTTTGTTCACGAAATCGAGCTCGATAAGCTATAATTTACAGCATATGCTCTTCTAAGATAGGCAATTTCAACTGAGGCTCGATTACGCACCAATTTTTGTTTTGCAAAAGTTCTCGTTTTGAAATATCTTTTCTCTGTTCACCACACAGAATATGGCTGTTTAGCCGAAACGTCAAAATAAACACGAACTATGTTCGAAATAAAAATATAATTTNTATCTGCATTCACAAAATTAATTACAAGTAAAATTGTTGTCTTTATTAGAGAATAATTATAAAAACCTTAGCACCAGTATGAATGACAGGTTTTTTGGTTCTTCCATTTCAGTTTTTCAAAGCTTCGGCTGAGAAAATATGGACTACACCTCGATAATTATGCCCTGGAACTTTGAACAAAAAACTCTAAGATTTTCATAAAATAAAATCGTCCCGATATGTTGATGACCAAGAAGATAAAATTAAAAAAAAAAACAATTTGAAAAAACACTGCAGGAATTTCGAATTCAATTCAATGAACCATGATAAACGACATAAAATTATCTTTGAATAATGTATCATACTGCCATTTTCAAGACTATTATTTGTAGCTGGTGCATTAACATATTAAGTTCGGGTGGATATCTCGGAACGAAATTTAACCTCGTTAAAATTGTCTCCAGACCTAGTATTTCATGTTCATGATCAGATTGTCTTCAAATAAAGCTAGTTTCTTAAAAATTGCCCTCGAAAATCGTTTTTTATTCAGTTTTTCACAAAAATTTGTAATTTACTATGGGAAAAGATGTTTTTTTTTAAACGGACGGGTTCGGTGTAGAAATTTCTGCCAAACTGTACTTAAACAGACGGCCTCGCAGGGAAATTCTTGCCAATTTGCTTAAACGGACGGGTTGTGAGTTTCAAGTTGTCCGTTTAAATACAGTTCACTGTACAAAAAATTGAGTTTTAACAGTTTCACATGAAAAGTTAGAGCTTTCATCTAAATAATTTTAATATTTTTTTTGTTTGGTTTCCCAAAGTGAAAATGGCTTAATAATTAAGTTTGCAATATAACCAAAATTTATTTTAAAATTCTATAATTTAATAAACGGGTTAGGGTTATAAATGTTTGAAATTTCCAAACGATTTAAAATTGGGATTATTTCTGGTGTTGTGATAAAATAAAAAGCCATTTTTTTCGAGTAATAAATTCCAGCAGTTTTGATCTACCGTATATAAAAATCTAATGAAGGTTCGAAAATCACGAAATTTTAGACATTTTTCAAAAATCCGCAAAATAATCGAAAATTCTAAAATGTGCTCGTAAGTGCTTGTCAAGCAACTCTTAAAGATACAAAGTTTCGAATAAAAAAGTTTCACATGAAAAATAATCAAACTCCCTTTAACCTTTGAGTTAATTTTTATTTATTCATTTTGATTATTTATTAATAAAGAAAGCAATAGAAATAAAATTTCTAATATATTAATTTAAATCTTTTGATACCAAAATGAGAGAAACAGGATCAGAATAGCGTTTATATATATATATTGAAAATGGTAAATATATTTGCGAAAATAACCTTGAATATATTAAAAATTGAATATAGACTATATTACAGGGGAGGCCCAATATGTCCGAAATTTTTGGGCAAAAAACTTTCGGCAATATTGGGCCTCCCCCTGTACTATAGTTTTCATCAATTTATTTTATTTTGACCTTATTAATTTTGAACTTTATTGAAGGGAGAAGAAAAAGGTGTTACTTATCATGTGCAATACACCGCTTTACACGAAAACTTGTTCCTATATTCGTGTACACTAAACGAAGGTCAACCGCAACTACCCCCTCCTGAAGAAAAAATTGAAAATTCTGTGAGTCGGAGATTTTTCATCGATCCACAGCAAGAAATCGTTGCCGAATTTGCCGTTCGATACGGGATTGAGCCGATTTTTAGTGCAATGACTCATTTTAGTTGTTTGGCTACAAAATATATGTCCCCTGGGGTGCCTCTTGTTATGAGCAATTTACTTGAACAAATTATTGATTTCTATACTTCGTCTACATTTACGCAGGTACGGATTTTGAAAGAAAATATATATAACTTAATTAAAATAAATTTGAACCTACTTTTATTGGGCCTGGTTTGTAGAAACCGTTCCTGAGGAAAATTTCAAAAAATGAACTCTTTTCACTCAAAAAATATTTTGGTCAAAATTATGAAAAGCGCGATTTATATAAACACAAACCTGCCAATTTTCAAAGATTATTTATATTTTTCAATACCATAATAATGTGGTGTGTATAAATAATTTTAATTTTTTGAGAATGAGATACCAGAGTAATTTATTCAGAAAACTCATTTTCAATTCGCCTTTTATAAATATAATTTTAATTTTCTTGAAAAAATTTATATTCAAATCTATTCCAGAATTGTTGACATCCTGGAGTAATTTTGCATCATATTTGTTATATACATATTTTTGTATGTGGTCAAATTAGATGTTTATACTATCATTTACTTTTTAACTGTCCCCAGAGATTTCGTAAATGTGTAAAAACTGAAAATTTCAAATTTGGTTAAATTAATTCGCCTTTCATTTAAAATGAAGACATTTTTGTCTAAAATTTGGTTTCTTATAATTTCTTATAGATATCGCCTTGTAAAAGATTTGCTTCGTCTAATTTTGGTTCCGCTAGATTTGTAAAATTATTAGAACAACTTCACAATTCCCTGAGAATAGATCTGTCCAGTTATCGCGAAAATTTTCCTGCCTCAAATCGTAAGTAGAATAAGAAATTGGGGAGTAAAAAATTATGGCGAAAAACTGTGATTATAAAATAATGTTATTTAATGGCCGTTCAGCCAAAACGTCAAATGAATACGGTAACCTATAGCTATAGGTAACCGTATTCATTTGACGTTTTGGCTGAACGGCCATTAAATAACATTATTATTCAGTTTTTCGCCATAATTTTTTATAGCCTAACGGTTAAGCTATAGGTTAAAGAAAACCATTGAGCCAAAATGTTTTTTTTTGGGGGGGGGTTATAAAATGAGTTCTAAATACCCTCATTATCAGCACTAACTTGAATTTTGAGCCATATAAACTTATCGTAATTACAATTTATAATTATGAAATTTGTTTCAAACTTATAATCTTCGGATATTTCTTTAACAAACACGTGATATATATAGTGATACATATAGTGATACATACACGTGATAGACGAAAAAATTGAGCAATTAAAATTACTTTTGAAAATGTATGTCTTCTTTGTTCATACATGTACTTTATTATTATGGTGCCTGAGTTTCCAAGAAGAGAAAAGTTTGATTTTTTCAAGAAATTAATAATAACAGTTCGCTTCACCGCGGCGCGCCGGGCGGTTATACAAATCCATTATTTGATTTCTAAAATCCCAAAAAATTTCATAATTTCAAATAATTGGATCGTTTTTCTTAAATTTCGGCCCCGGTGGTCACAAAATGAGTTTTCAAAGCTCAAATTTCCAGAAGTAACTTCGATTTCAGGATATAAAACGCCCCCGTTTAGTTTTCTATAATATCGACCAGTCTCACTAAAAAATTTGCTTTATTTCGAAAATAATTTTTATTTATGAGTAACTTTTATTTTTAAGGTGAACGTTTGTCTGATTTAAGTTCGATTGTTGGTTTATTGACTCAAATTTCTACTTTTAAAACAAAGGTTCTTGAAAATAGTGGAAATACTCCCGAAAGTGTCCTCTCAGAATGTGTCCGTGCATGTATAACTTCAACATATTATTACATATTCAGTAATTGTAATGAATTACATGCCAGAGAATTTGGAGAAGATCCTAAGGTAACTTTTTACTAGAGGCCAAAAAATAATCTAAAATGCAAGGGCTGATTTCACACATAATCATACATGTATATCTGTTGGATGGAAAATCCGTTCGCAATTTTGTTTAAAAAAAATTTGAAAATATAATTCTTTGCCTTCATAAATAAAAAATTCGTCCACGCTGAATTAAAACAAAATATGACAAGAACATTCAAAAACCTTCTGTCCTAAAATCGAGAATGGCGTGCCCCATATAATATTGGCCATATTCATTAAAATCCCCAGGTCCAAAAAATTTCTAATTTGTTTTAAAGCTAAAAAGTGTTCGGTGAAGTCTGTCAGCCTAGTGGGTGAACTTAAAAAAGGCTACCTAATGTACGAACTGTTTAATCATTAACACTTGTCAATATTAAACTTTAGCATAATTAATAATTCATCATTTTTATTTTCAAAGTCGATTAATTATATTTCAAAAATAAATCTATTTTTTATATTTAAAACAGGAAACAACTCTTCTGGTTCCAACTGCGTTTTCGAAGACGAGATAAAAGTTTTGATAAGTGGAAAAGCGATTTTCAGTTGCATAACACTCTGTGATTGGCTGTCTCAAAAATACTCCGAGCATTTCATTGGCCAAATAGCTAATTTTTACATAAGGAAAACTAGTCACCTTATTCCCGGTAAACTGGTTAGAAGATTGGAAGACCGAAAAAAAATTGCGATGCATCAACTTATTGACCCTGGTATACATTTGGAATTTCTTGAATCGGATGTACTTTTCTCGAAAACATACAAAAGCATTTGAATATGTATTTTTCGCTTATCAAAACTTTTATCTCGCCAAAGTGAATTTTTTTGGCAAGTTATTTTTTTTAAACAGAAAACATTTATACACAATAATTGTTGAAATTTTAGAATTTTTTATTTTTCAGCCATTTGTCTTAGAATTTTTTTCTAGTTTCGTTTGATACCCATATAAGGTAATTTCCGAGGGTGTGAAAATTTCGCATTTTGAAAATTTTTGAAGAAAATCCTGAAAATTTTCTATTTCTTTTCTGTAGAAAATCGTTAAGATTGGCATCCTTGGATTTTTTTATGTGTCTTAGCCTCTATTTTGCCCTCGCGGGAGACATCCTAATAGTTTTGTTTGATGTAACTATTGTTTTTCAAAGGAATCAAGTAGGGCATAATTTTTAGAGGTTTTTTTCAAAAAACGTTTTACAAAATTTTCTTGTCCAAAATCTGCCAAAAATCACAGCCACAAATTCATTGTTTATTTTAATAAAAAGAGTTTATTATTTTTGTAAATTTTTACTAAATAATAAAATTTTAGGTCAATCTTGAAGATGATCAAGGTCCGACACTAAAATCTGTGGATTTCTGGACAAAACTTAACACTCTGACTGCATTTATCATTGAAGAGGACAAAACAAATTATTCAAAAGCAATGAATCACTTTGGCGACAACTTTAATATTTTTGAAATTTCTGCAGTTGAATTATGGAAACTTTATACTGATGATTTAAGTAGGGCAATGGACGAACATGCAAAAAATAAATTGTGTTCGACCACAGATACATGAATCTTCAGGTAATTCAAAATTGAGAACTGTAGTTGTCTAACGAAACGACAAATTTTCGAAGATTAATACCATAATAATGTAGTGGGTATCAATATTCGTGGTATAACGACAAAGCGACGCTTTTTAAAATAAAAATAAAACATTTCAATAAAATTATTTTTAATAAATTTTTCGTTTTACAAAAAAATCGATTTTCATAAAACTGATAACGTCGCCTATATGCTTGTTCGCCAACTATCCACTATTTTGGGCCTACGCAATGCTTTATTTAACGTCATCCGCTTACGTCGTGCGGGGGTGTTATGACCACTTTTCTTTGCGGAATAACATTCAGGCGGGGGTATAAGAATACTTTAGGTCAAAATTTCTTAATCAATTTATTATTGAAAATTCTATTTTTTTTTCTAAATCTTACAGAAAAACACAATGCTTCAAATTTGGAAATATTTCGTTTAAACAGAGTAAGTATCCTCTTAAACGGTTTGTAGAGGTCTTCGCATCGATCTAAAATATCACGATAAATAAGCAACCGTGGGTCAATAATTAATACACGGGGCTTTAGAGAGTAAAACATCTTTTGCTCTCACGCCTCTCGTGTACAAATCTGACCTATGTTTGCTTATAATATAGTCGAATAGGCGGAATTTTTGAAGCAATCCGACGATCGAAAAAACGTTTAAAAAAGATTTTTAGCATGGTTTTTTTTCAGCGTAATTTTAAAGGTAGTGTCACTGTCAGCAAATGTTCTCGAAGATGGTCCATCCGATTTCAGAAACAACGGCCAAAGGGTTCTTACGTGCCCTCGACCGGGTTTTTAAGGAACCAGATCACCGGTAATAACCGGTCAAACATTCGTCGAACATTATGAAGGATCAAATTTTGTAATATGACACCAAGGGGGTCAAATTTGAAAATTGCTCGTATGGGGTCATATTTGAGAACATTCCCTGACAGTGACACTACCTTTTACATTGCGCTGAAAAAAACGCCATGGTGTTATTTTAATCAATTATTTATAGTTTAAAGTAAAATGGCTTTTCAAAGAATACGTTGCCAACACAAAAATTTACGAAAATCAATCGCCAGAATATCCTTGTTTATTCGAGCCGTTCACTTTAGATTGGTTAGAAGAAAATGAAATTATTTCTATGAAGTTTCTCTCTGGTGCTTATGAAAGAGATAAAAAAGAGTCATTTGCAACAAGTACAGATGTTGCATTGTTTTCTTGTTCCGTTGTCGATATTTTCACTCAAATGAATCAAAGTTATGAAGTTATCAGAAAGGAAAGGGGAAACAATTTCAGAAAAAATTTTTCCAAAAAACCAAATCATCATATTTAAAAAACTAAAATGTTTTTTGGTACTTTTCATGCTAAATATACCACTGACGAAATTTTTAATAAGAGCACTATTGAATTTAGATTTTCTTCCAATTTTAAACACAAATTTTTTAGTTTGCCTTAAAAATAACGTCAGCATAAAAAATTTTATTGCGTTTTGCTGCTACTTCAAAATTAAACAAAACAAATGTTATATGCAATTAAGCGAATGTATTTTTCGCTTACCAAAATTTTCTTCAAAACAAGTTTCCTGAAAATGCTACATTTATGTCGCAAAAAGAATTTATAAGCAAAGATACTCAAGCCTGATTTTAGCTTACAAAATTTAGTTTATGTGCATCAAAAACGTAAAAACAATTTTTCAAATTTTTTTCTATCAATTTTTCCGCATATAAACCTAATGCAATAAAATTGTTGATACTAAAGTAATTTTTATCCGTATAAAATTTGAGTTAAGCCATGCTTAGCGCACCACCAAAATGTAAATTTTTTCATCGAAAAAAGTACTGTGGTGTCCGTCTATAAGGAAACCACAGTAAGATCGAGTGACCGTCGCCCCTTTTATTCTGAGCGGACTTTTTTTTTCAATTTGTATTGAATTTTTTTTTGACTAAAAAAATAATTTCAGATACCATAATAATTTTAGAATTTGATATAATATTTTCTTTAAAATTTTTTTTATTTCATTTTATTGTCTCATTCAATTTGATCCCTTAAAAAAGCTCGATTGTCCTCACCCAGATGTTCTTGGTCATTATATGAAACGTTTTTCTCGTACTATCGACAACGTTTTGATAGATTATGTCAAATTCATTCAAGATGATTTCAAAGGATTCTGTTCTGACGAAGAGCGTGCTTGCATCCTCATGAACAACGTTCAGCAATCTCGTGTGCAACTCGAGAAAATGTACGAAATGATGGGAGGTGAAAACCTCGATCCCTCAGCGCAAGAAATCATGAAAGATCTGCAAAATAAATTAAATGCAAAACTAGATGAGCTTTCGGACTCTTTTGGAGAATCATTTTTAATTCGGATTAACGAGGGGGTCAAACAAATGGCGATTTTAGTTTAGGGATCGAAAACTCCAGTAAGGTTCATATAAAATCTTTTTTTGTTTCTATTCTGGTGAAAAATCATTCCGGGACACGAATCGTGATGATTACGTAACTGTTGATAAAATTGAATTCAGCCAAAATACATTCACTAACTTAGCACCTACGCACTCAATCGGGCCAATAAACAAACAGATGAAGCAGGGTAGGTTATAACCTACATTTTTCACACGGAATCTTTCTTTCGTACGTAATGATGGTTACGCAGTCACGTTTTTGTGTCCCGAGATAGTTCTTCACCAGAATAGAATATTTTTATATTAACTTGGGCATCATGATCGATATATAAATAGAAGTTTTGGCCTTTTTCGATTGAATTTATGCGTATTTTTTTTGTTTCAGTATAGATATATTATTATTTTTGGATAGTTGATTAGTTTGTCTGAGAAGAAGATAAATGTGTGGAAGAGACTGCGACTGATAACGCAACTCATTGTCTGGATATCTCGATTCTTAAACTTACCTGAGATTTGAACCGTTATCACAAAAGTTATCTCCCCCTGACCATGTCTATTCCCATCACAAAATTAGTCTCGTATAAGGCCAAAACGTGCTATTTATAGAATATAATTCCTTTGGGCATGCTGCGTAGAGAAAAAACTGAGCCATTTCTAATAACTCAAAAGTTAAAACACGTAAATTAAAATCAGCAAGGCAATAATTCATATCTATATTTATTATTTTTTAAACAGTGCTTGCCTTTTAACGTTACAAAATATCAATTTGATCAATTTAGTGATTTATTTTTAGATCTAATGATTGTGAAATGTCTTTTATGCCGATACCTTGATAAAGACCCCAAATTTTTATTTGTGCATTTTAAGATCTAAGAATTTTTAATCTAAGAATGCTTTCACATGGGGGTCGTTGCTCAATTTTTTAATTTCCATTTTTTGCGTTTTTTTTTGTAAATCCCTCAAAATCCGCATAATAATTTAAATTAAAAAATTGAGCAGTTCATATAAAAGTGTTGTAAAATTCAAATGCACAAATAAACAAAATTGGGTCTTTATCACGATTTTGGCATAAATAATCTTGCAAAGTCGTACGATCTGAAAAATTAATCAACTGTGCTCGATAAAGATACACATTTTCCGGGGATTTCAATTTTATCTGTTTTTTGGTTCTTCGTTTTTCAAAATAACTCGGGTTTATCTCCATATGGAGATCCTTTCTTATAAGATTCTCAATACCAAACAAAATTGAAAATCAACCTAAGGTTGTTTTTTTAAAAGGAAGCCACCCTTCTCATGACGATTACGGGGAAACCGTAAATGCAATCGAGAAACGGTTTTTTGCATTCATCTGTCAACAAAAAAGCTCTATGGAGAAATTTGTTTTTTCGAACTACCGGTTGACTGGTAATCGGATATCTATTACATAGGCATTTTCAGTATAAAATTTGAGAAAAAAATGGAAACTCGTATTTTCTTACTGGAAATCATCAAAAGTATTGTTAATCGGGATATTAGAATTGAAAAAACATGAAAATTTAACTTTTCGGCTGATTTAAGAAAAAAATTTTTGGGTCCACCGAAATTATATTCCTTATATCCGGTGAACCTGATATTCAATCAACTTTATAAAATTTCTCTATTGAGTTTTTTTAGTTGGCAGTTGAATGCAAATAAACGTTTCTGGATTGCATTTACGGTTGTCCCGTAATCGTCATGAGAAGGGTGGCTGCCTTTTAAAAGAAATCAACCTCAAAAAAAATCGTTTCGATACTTTGAAAAAGTTTTCCATCCCTTTTGTAGTATCAGAAATCAAGGGGCCTGCAGCTTCGATTGAAGATGCTGGAATTATGGGAGATACTGATATGGTATTATCCCCAGTTTTATCTACACTAGATGACAGTTTTGAGCTCTTTTCTCAATCTGCTGAAAAAACAGTCTTGAAACGCATCCTCAAAGCGCTTTGGAAACTTTTACTAAATACTATTGAAAAAGAACTTGTACTTCCTCCAACAACTGGAAATACCCTGCTAAATGCGGGCAAAAGTGCAATGGAATTGGGCAAGAAATTCGGCTCTACCCTGAAAACTACGGCATTATCGGGCACTTTGCCCGCTGGGATAACTGGGGCAGTACAGGGCAGTTTGCTCACGGCAGAAAAAACGCTGTCTCCTAGACATTGTGCAGTGATGGAATGTGCAATTGAAAATCTTAAAATTTATTTTCATTCGGATGGTATGGGACTGAAGAAAAACTTTCTGGCAAAATCAGCGGATCTGACGTCTCTGCAATATGCACTTTCTTTGTATACACTATCTACAGGTAAGTGTTAGAAAACTATTCAAAAGACTTCAAATTCATCTATTCACTGCATAAAAACTCGAATTTTAATTTTCTATAATTTTTGTTCAGAATATTAACTTCGAAAATTGACCAAAAAGGGACTATTTTCGATGAATGGTTCAAGTTATTTTTTTCAAGGCCGAAAGAAATGTTTGGTCAGAAAATTAGTTTTGAGAACCATAATTCTTAGGACTAACTTTGATTTTTAGAAAAGTTTATTTTTGGTTACTACATTCCGAAAATAATTACTAATTTTCGAAAAAATATTTTTTGATAAATTTACAAAAAAAATGAAAAACTGCTTCGACAAAAATAATTTATTTGTAACAAATTTTTATTTTATCGCCGGGTTTTTGTGGTGCAAAATTTTGCGCTTTAATTTTGTTTATTTAAACAATTTAAATTTTATTAAGATAACCTTATAAAACGATTTATCGAGTCCCAATTGGATAAAACCAACACAGTAGGGGAAAAATCCGTCGGAGAAGTTAACCTCCAACTAGAACTAAAACGCCATCCTGGAATGGACAAAGTTTTATCTGTAAAAGTCGTGTCCGCCGAAAAACTCTTATGGCAAACAAGTGGTATTTTCCGCCCTTATGTCGAGCTGAATATTATTGGCCCTGCTCTGAAAAATTTCAAGCGGAAAAATGCAACAAAAACTGTCAGGAATGATTGGAGTCCAAAGTTCAATGAATTATCAAGGTAAATCAATTTATCTAGATCAAATGATCATCAAGGGTCGATACGGAAATCCTTTCTTGTCAATTTTATCAAAAATTGCTCATCATAATTTTCGAGAAACTATTTTTTTCATTAATGAAAAGAATTAATAGAAAAAACGAAACATAATTTTAAATAATTTAAGTAGGTCTTGGTCGAGAAAAAAAACGGGCCGTTAAAAATGTATGAATGAAAATTTTCTTGCAAATTTTTATTCTATTTTTTTACTCAAAATTATTTCAAAGACCATATTAATTTGTTTTAATTTTTTTAATAATGTTTTTCGTAATTTTTTGCCGATATTAGCCAATTCGGGCGGCATGTTCTAGTTTTCAATTAGAAAGGAGACGAACCCTGACCTTGGGCCGATCCAACTGTTCCAACCGGTGACACGACAGTATTTAAAAATAATTTTAGTTTCTCTATGCCTTCAAATGAAGATTCCAAAGTTTATGAACTGCAAGTTTGCTGCAAAGATTACGCATTTATGGGAACAGATAAATTAGTTGGTTCAGCCTCAGTTGGATTAGGTCCTATTCACGACCAAGGTAAATGCACTACAAAAGTTCGATTTTCTTTCAAATTTGTATATCGAAGATCCTGCCTAGTGTCATTTTTATCTTGAGCGACATCAATTTGATAAAGTGGCTAATCAAATCGCGGGATTCTTGAATTGAGTCGAGGGTATTATGATTGGACATCAAAGTGATGCGCTCAAGATAAAAATGACACTAGCAGGATCTTCGAATACAACCATAATAATTTATCTGGATTGTTATTTAATACTAACCGCTCAATTCTAAAGCAGGGCAATTACAGAGATCATCCCATTGCTCTGCGACCCTGATTGGCTAAAATCCGTAAATCAATCACGCCACATAGAGGGCCATGAGTCACGTTTTCGGTAGATTCACAAAAAAAATTGAGGGGGCCGTATATATATTTTATTATGAATTCAATGGTTATTTTCATTTTCTTAAGATTAACAAATACTTAAATTTAATAATATATATAATTAATATATAATTTATACTTAAAAGAATTGTTAGACAAGCATTGTTTTCAAACAATGCTGGTTTACCAGTTTTTATAGCCACTGTAGATTCAATTATAATTAAAATCGTAATTTTTTTATACATTTAATTCACTGTAAATATTATGGTGTTTGAAATTTACAAAAATTTTGAAATTTATTCTTGAAAATTAACCTCTTATAAAAAAATTGGCATCCACTTTTGAATCCGCGCCTGCTATTGGCTACTCTTAAATAAAAGAATATGGTGCGTAGGTTCGTGAACCTTCAGCCTCGAGTGTTTTCTATTTAGGCGGCGATCACACATTTTCCATGAAGTGATCAACTATTTTATTGTACCAGTCTTTTAAAATAAAGCAATTGAAAATCGAAAAAGTTGAATGATTGCTTTAAAACTTTTTTCAGAGGTGCGCCTAAGTCTTGCAAAATTTTGGCTTGCATTTTTTAGCTCTTTAGTGCCATTTTTCGATTTTAGAGCATTTCGAGTGATTTTAGAGGTCTACTTCCGGTCGAAAACTGCGTGTTTACGAACATATTGTGTACGTTTTTAATTGCATTCTCAATTAAAAAAATTAGATTAAAATGAGTGCTGATCCAGTAAAAATCAGTAAAGAATATATCAAAATTTAAAAATATCATAAATATTAGTGCGTTGGATAGTCTTGCGTGTGTAAATAATAATAAGCGCGCTATTTACAATTAACTTTAAATTTAAAATTCTAGTACCTGAAAAGTTTTTGAAAAGTTAAAAAAAATATTTTTTCTTTAGAATTAATTAATTTGTCACTTCAAGAATGATTTATGAGAATTTTTTGATGTTGTTGCTTTTAGGGGAGCCAACCTTTGTCAGTATAATTGAAGGACATAAATAATATCGACAAACGGTTTTTTGTATCATGCATGCAAGTAAATTTGTGAGGGGGATGCAAAACGCAAACCATTTGCAGCGAAAAATTGAAAAACAAATTAAAGGTTATTTTTTTTGGTTTGCGTTTGGTTCGCGTTTTGCATCCTCGTTTCCAATGCGAAACATGGAAATTTTCGATATTTTTTGTAAATAAATTTATCGGAAATTTGGTTATTGGCACGATTTCGTTAATCCGTTAGCACAAAGAGGCCGATTATTATCAAGCACACCTACATTTTGATCGAAAACATTTACATCATTTTTTTCCTATTGAGATTCGAACTCCTGAACTTTTGGTTTAAAACATAAATTAACGGTGAACCGCTTAACCCAAAATAAGTTCATGTCAAAAAACCATTTGTCGATATTTTATGGCCTTCGAGTAATTATGCGATATTTGAAGGTTTCAGAAAAAGTATCACTGTTTTGATAATTAAAATTAAAAACTTCCGCTTAAACAAATGCGCATTAATAAAAAATACCTAAAACGTTTCTATTTTTTTTAAAGGATCCTGTTCGGTTTGGCTGACATTATGGAAACGGCAACTTTACGACGATACCGGTTGGACTATTTTACGAATTCTTTCCCAGCGTGCTACGGACGAAATTGCCAAAGACTTCGTTCGTTTAAAAACAGCCGTCCGTGATGATTAATATTTTCCTATTTTTGCTCCATATAAAAAACATTGTTCTTTTGAAACTTTTCATAATTAAAAATTACTTCAAAAATTTTTTCAAAATCATTATTTGCCATATTTCCCAGTCTTAGATACAGTACGTATTAAAATCCATTTACCTGTATTTGTAAAATCAAAATTTTACCTCAGCTCCTGTTAAAAACTTCTTCAGTATTTCATATTTTCTTCAGTTTAACTCCCACACTGACAAATATTTTAAGTCAATGCCTAACACCCCTGGAAATCTATTATAAATTTAATTTAAATATAATTATTTAAATTGGCTTAAAATTGTTTTATTGCATTTGCTCGATATATAGGGTGCGCAGCGGTATAATTCTGAGCACTAACTTCCGTTTTTAGCATATAAAACTCCATTTTTTAATTTCCAAAACCAGGACTGTTGTCAGAAAAAAATTTGCTACATTTACAAAATAAAATTTGTGAAAATTTTTTCAGTCATTTCCAAAGAATTTTTTTTCTCTTAATCTTTTCTAATAAATTTTCCCGCTGCGCATGCTATCGATATATCATCTTCTTCACACCCACCAGTGTTTTGAAACAGTTTGCCAAAATACTTTATTTTCTTGAAATTGAGAAATTTTAGCTTTCTGTGTTTCAAAACACAACAGCAAAGGTGGGGGTTAACTCCCTGAACGATAGCTTTGAACATTTTCGCAGGTACTTCAGGAGGCTCGTAATAGATACAGCAGGAGGTTTATTTTAGGGATAGATCAGTAAAACAAACAGCGTAGAAGTTAGTGAATGCAATTTCTCTTCAATTATTTTTTTTTCTCTAAAATTAAAATCGGCTACAAACTACTTCCTTAGAACTTAAATACGATCAGTAATTAGAAACAGCATATACCGCAATATATTTCAGGATACAATTTTTAATATGTATAAAAATATTTAAGGCGCTATCGTTTTCTACTGTTAAAGTTATTTTGAAACTTTTGATATTATACTGCCTTTTTAATCTACTCCAAATCGGATAAATTAAAAAAAATATTATTTTTTTATATAAAAAGAAGGTTCAAAAGGAAGCCTATTTTTCTTCTTAAAAAGAGTTTTTTGGGGTCTAAATAATCCGAAAGTAGTTTGAACAATCTTATCGGTTTCTACCGGATCATTTTCACCCCTCTATAAAATTTCAAAAAAAAACCTCTCACAAAAATGGCGCACATTTGGACCTTATTTTTATCTTCAAATTTTCTCTAAATTAAATAGTCGTAAAAAATTAACGAAATTTCCATTCCAAAACTCCGAACAAAAGCAATACCGAGTCGGTATTACCGACCCTAAATCGGGTTTAATTATTGCCTAGATTTTTTTTCTGCATGAATGTCACTGCTAATCAAATAAAAAAACTGATATCAATTCACATTGTGTAACTTTAAAAAAATATTAAAACTTTTATTTCTAATTTTCTGTTATCAGATGCGTGTTTGTGGCGTTCGTTTATCTCGATATGTGCCAAAATCTCGAAAAATTGCGGGTCAAGATTTGGACCAGTTTTCAAGTTTTTTGCAAAGAAACAATAAACTATTTTGTTTAACCGGTGCCGGAATCTCAACAGAATCTGGTATTCCAGATTATAGAAGCAAAGGCGTAGGTTTATATGATAGGAAAAATCACAAGCCAATAGAACATCATGAATTTGTCAAAGTCAGAATTTCAATCGGTGAGTTCCCCAAAATATATTTAAATTGATAATTTGATAATAATAATTAAAATAAATCGGATATAAATTTCATTAAATTAAGGTTATGATTTTCTTTTAAGATGCTTATATAAAACGGTTAGATAGCTTCGGAGTGGCACATCACTAGGCTGTGAAATTTGGCGTCTATATAACGTCCGAAACTACGTGCACTGAGCAGACTGGGGACCGGTTTTTTCGATTTCCCGGTTTTTTTCCGAAATTATCGGTTTCTCGAAAACCCCTCTAAGGATTTCCGGTAAAAACCGGGAAATCGAGAAAAGAACTCGGTCTGAGTGTTCACGTAGTTTTGCGAAAGTGTAATATTATAACCCAAAATTTCAAAAAGATCGTACGTGCTACTTCCGACTATCTTAACGTTTATGATATAAGGCATCTTATAAAAGAAATCAGACCTACTGTGAATTCTGTCTAAGCGGACAAAACGGGCAAAACCTACGCATTTTTTTCTGAAAATCCGAATTTCGTACCTCCAAGCGGACAAAACGGGATTTTTTCAAATCATTTAAAAAATAGCATTTCATAATAGCAAAAAATATAACAAAACTTCTCATTTAACTCAATTGGTGGTATTATTTATTTTATGATGTTCACCACTGTCTATATGCGGATTCGGCTTTCAGTTTTAATGACTCCAGCTAGGGGGTGATTTAGAGCAAAATAGGTCTAAGCGGACAAAACGGGGTACCTCTAAGCGGACAAAACGGGATTTTGAAAAGCTGTCCGCTTAGACAGAAATTCACAGTAAGTCAAAAAATTCATTTTTAAATTATTTTTATACCGTTTCATGATATTTTTTCGTGTTTGAAAAGAAACTTAAAAATACCGTATCACAAGTAACAAATGTTACTCTGTATACTTTTTATTAATCGATAGGGCCCACCCAATTAGCCATCTGGACCGAAAATAGGAATACTGTATCGAAAATGATGCCTATGCAGCCTTTTTTATCTTGGCGTCACAACTTTGAGACATTGTTCTACTACATCACACGATTGTCAAGAATCTGTCATTTCATTGGTCACTGCCTCAAGTTATGACGCCTGATGAAAAAGGCCCCATAGGCTCATTTTCGATATAGTATTTAAATTTTCATTTTCTGTTAAAACCCGTACATTATCAGTTTTTCACGCAGTTTATTCATATTCTTGACATTGAAATTATATTTAATATAAAATCTTGAAATTAATTAATTACATCAAATACATTTGTCTATTTCTAGTATTTCACCTTATCCAAATGTTCAAGGTTTTGACAACCACATCCGAAAAAAAATTGAGTCATTTGAAAAACTCCGTTTTAAATTTTGCTAGCGGTCTACAAATCCCAGCACGGTTTCAGCTTTTATTCGACCGATTATTTTTGAAATATGTTTCAGGGGTGGTCCCTAATTATCGAATTTGAAAAATAACCTTCAAATTCGAACCTAAATAGTTTTCAGCCAGCGGTACTGGGCTCGTAATTTCGTTGGATATCAATATTTTTCGGTTCGAACTCCTAATGAGACTCATTTTGCTATTAACGACCTGATGAAACGACAAAAAATTGAAACTTTGGTGACGCAAAATGTTGATGGACTTCATATCAAAGCAGGATCAAAAAATTTGGTTGAGTTACATGGATCAACTCACAGATCCGCTTGTCTCAATTGTAAACACATAATTTCAAGGGCGAAAATGCAAACTTTCATGAACAAAGGTAAATAGACTTTTCTAAATAGTACGTTTGGAGCTATTTCTCGTGAATATTGAAACTCAGGGTTTTGCTCGGTTTCTTTTTTAACCGATTTTCACCTTAATGAGTTCATTTTAAAGACGACACTCGAGTTTTCGTTTTCCCGCGGCGTTTTTTATTCATGGCCGACTGGAGTCATATTACAGAATTGTATTGCCCAAGAAGGTGACACTTCAAATTTGTATAGATACACCATGAAAATGAAATTCCCTTTTTTTATATCTAATAAGACCCCAACCGAGTTACTTTGGAATTTGACATCACTGGTGTCAAATAACAAAATTTGACTCCGAAAAATCCGCTTCTGACAAACCGCTTCTTAAACGTAATTACATAGTTTCAAGGTTAAAATTCAAACTATACTTAACAGAGATAAATAGACCTTTAAAAATGGTACATTTCTATTATTAACTAGTTCTTGTAGTCAATATTTGTATTAAAGAGACTTGTGTAAAAATTTGATTATTTTATGATTAAACTTTTCAGAAAAAAACCATAAATAATTCTATTTCTAGGGGCTATTATACAGGTTAAAATCGCTTGCTACTTGTTTACCAACTAAAGTTTAATAATTAAAAAAGTAAACAACAATTTGTTTTTGCAAACAATTATAATTTTTGTCATTCTCTGAAAATTGTATAACGTCTGTTACGTTGTCCATTTAAAGTCACTCTACATTATCAAAAATTCGATAAAATGGAATTAAAAACAAATCGTTACAAAACAGTTTCAACTGAAGTTAAAAATTTACCTGTTTTGACTTTTGAAATTGTCTGAAAATGAATAAATTAATTTATTAAAAATTTACTTAAGTAAAAAATATGCCAAAATCCAAAAGTGGATGAGAAAGCAATACCAAAGCCAAGTAATACAAATTTTCTTTAAAAACAAATTAAAAAAAATGGTGGACAATTTTCTAGAAGAAACTTTAATGAAAAATGTACCACTTTTGAGTTTTGAAATTTCTTAAATAAGATATAATTATAACTAGTCTTGATAATCAATATAAAATCTTCAAAGTTTTTTTTCTGGGCTTATGAGCTAAAATAAGTAAAAGCTTTAGCTCCGAGGCTCAGACAAAATATAATTTCATACTGTTGGTCTTGGCCAAGCGGACAAAACCTACGCGTTTTTTTCTGAAAATCCAAAAAAAGTTAATTCAAGTGAACAAAACCGGAATTTTGACTATAAATTTAATAACCATAAAGATATGCAATTTAATATAACTCAATACGGGTCATTATTGTTATTCTGATTATCTTCTGGGTCATATTACAAAATTTGACCCCTAAAAATAAATGTCAAAAATTTTTACGACGAAAGGTTAAAAAATCAATCTCATATCACCTAGAGTAATAGAAAAACTGACAATTTAAGATTTTATCGGTAATCACCGGAATTCCAATATCCCGTCTTAAAATCAAAAGGTGTCATGCAAGGTATCAAACACTTGACGATCATGTATTTTCGGAATTTTCAAAATCCCTTCAGCCATTTTCGAGAAAATCTCGTGCAACTGAATCACAGAAAAATCCCGCTGAAAAAACAGCTGCCATTGATTTTTAGACAATATCAAATATTTATTATAATAAATCTAAAAGTCAAAAATGGTTCATTTTGCATTGAACTTTCTTGTAGAAAATCTTTCATTCTCTTTTAGAATTCTGTTTAACCTCCTCACACCCAGAAACGAGATCTTCGCCTCACACCCAAAAGCCTATCTGAAGGCACTACTTTGAGCGCTTATCACGGGAAAACTGGAAAAGATATCAATTTACTTATTTTTCACTGATTGAGATTAAGGATAGAATTAAGTGAATAACACGTAACATTTTTAAATTTCGAAGTCTGTGAACTCGATAACTTCGAGAGAAAAGAGAGGTTCACTTGTATTATTTTTGAAAAATATTTTGTTTTTATTATTTTGAGTTTCATAAAAATCATTTGTGAAAAAATTATTCTTCGTATAGAGACTGCAGAAAAAATAAACTTATATCAAAAAATCCTCAAATACTTTCCTAAATAACTGGCTTCCTCAGAATTTCGATATATGTATCCTGTTCACACAAGAATTTTTTTAAGAGAAATTTTGGCAAAAAATCCCTAAATAAAAAGTGAGGAAAAAATCATACTTTCGAACAGGTTAATCGTATAAATTTTCAACAAAATTTGAATGAAAATTGCAAATTCTATGACGCATTTGAATTGTAGCGTAAGTCTTACGATGTTATTTCTGCGCCGTTTTGGGGTTAAAAATATTTTTCTAAAAAACATGCGGATTATGATTTATTTTTCCACTTTGTATTTTCAATTTTGATAAATAAAAATCCCTTCAATTTTATACGATTTTTCAAAAGTATGAAAATTTAGTTATTTATAAAAATTATTGATTATGATATTTTCAGCTAATGAATCGTGGGATCGACCGATTGTAGCTGCTACCTCAATGGCTCCTGATGCCGATGCCGAATTAACTCAAGATCAAATAAATGGATTTAGTATTGTGCCCTGTCCTAAGTGTGGCGGAATCATTAAACCCGATGTTACATTTTTTGGAGATAATGTCAATGTAAATTTGGTCAAACATTGTTATAATAAAGGTAAATTTGAGGGGGTGATCGTCCCTAGCCAAGCTCGAAATATACAAATTGCTTGAAGTGTAATTTTCAATACGTCAGAGAAACACTCCAGAACCTGACCTTAGATTAAGTGACATGTTTTATTTTGCGCTTTAACTAGGAATAGTCTTTCTCAACAGATAAATCGGTTTATAAATAATTTTACATAGATTCTCACGATAACTTGAAAAATTCTAAAATTTTTACAAATCTCAACTTTATGGACTGAGAATATGGATGTCAAAATGATCTCCAAAAATTTTAAAAATAAAAAAAGCGTTTCTCATTCTTCACTGGTTTAACATATGGCGAAAACCTGTAGGAAAAAACCGTCAAAATATTCGTCAAAAAAGTAGTCCTTCTAGAACGTATATACGTAGAACGTTTATAGGATAAGAACGACTATACATAAACATTCGTCACAGCAATATACAGTATAATACTGTGATGTGACAATTTTTTACGATATAAAATATAACATGGAGATTCCGACGCATACACATTTTAAACACGAAACATTTCCATGATAAACAGAATATTTTGAATTTATAAATTAAAACTTATTTAAATTGAATAAAATTAATTTATTATATAATAAGGTAACTTTAAAAACGGTAACTTGGTTAATAACATCCACTTCCTGAAGATCGAACAGTGAAAAATATCCAGAAACGGGTGGATGCAATTAAAAAAGTAACCCAAAATATTTTCCCCCGTTGTTATATCAATAAAAACTCAATTTTCCGGGGTTTGCATTTTAAAAGGTTATACAGTATAACTTATACATGTTATATATTCCACATATACATTTAGCATGTTATGCTATAGCTCTTGGTTATTGCATCTGAAATTATAACATTTTTGAAATCTAGGGCTTTTGCTAGATTTTTCGATGACTTTTTGTTAACCAATTTCCAGCTTTATAATTTCATGTTAAAAAGTCACTCGAGTTTTCGCTTCACTGTGTCGTTTTTTATTTATGGCTTGAGTCAAATTACAACATTTCAGTGCCCAAAAAAGTTGTTTTTAGCTAAAGGGGGTCATATTTCATTTGTATAGATTTATAATTTCTCTTTATTTTGATTTGTGATATGACCCAAACCAAGTCACTCTAGAATATAACAACACTGGTGTCAGATAACTAAATTGATTCCTCAAAAATCCGCCTTTGCAAAACCTGTACCTTAAGTTTTTATAAAGCTTTTTTCTATTATTTTATTTGTAAAATGAAATTTAACTTGATAATGCAAAACATTTCACAAAAAATTGTAATAACGATCAGTATTTTTGAAAAAACTCCTGGAAAAGATGTATTTTTTGAAAACAAACGTTGATCTGACGTCATAGTTTAAGAAATTTGAAATCTTGTTTTAAACTTTTAGATTATTTCTAAGTTTAGGAGGCAAAACTGATCAAAAAGGTGACGTCAATGAGAACACAAAGCACACCCCATAATTGTTTGACCAGATGAACTTTTTTGTATGGAAACGTACATATTTTCGAAAACATCGTTATCAAAAATTTTACCTTAGTTTTCCAAGATCCACCATAATTATGACTGGAAAAAGTCGATCTCCTTTTCCGTAACTTATTATATTTATAGTCGCTGAAAACGACGGAGTGTTAGTGATAGGGTCCTCACTTTTTGTTTGGTCAGGATTCCGATTTGTCCGCGAAGCTATAACACTTGGAAAAGACGTTTTCATCATCAATATTGGGGAAACCAGAGCGGACAAATTTGCAGAGAAACAAAAATTAAACGAAGATAAATACTGTAGATTAGAAGTTCAAGCTTCGCAATTGCTTAAATATTTTAAACATTCTGATAGCTTATAATTTTCGGTTTTATATTCAAATTAAATGAGATAGTTTGAATTTATTTAAGGGGGTTGTGAGTGTAAAATGTTGGTATTGCTAGGGCAAATTATCCACTTGTCCAGCTGGAGCTATACCGTTTTCATCGATAATTTTTTTTGTCGACTTTTTTCCCTATATTTTGCTACGAAAATTGCGTAGGCGTTAAAACCCTTATAAACGAACAAAAATGTGTACAATTGAAATATTGTTGTGTTGATATCACAAAGTTTGCCAGAAATACACTTTCATAACTATAATGTTGTCAATGCAAAAATAAAATTGTCTAAACATTTAGAACAAATTCTAGAAATTTGTGTGCTATTTCTCTCTTTTTTATCTCAGTATTCATTTTGGAAGGATGTACTGCAAACGCAAGAATCTTTGTATCAATTACAAAGAATAATATCAACGCCTACGCTTGATAGGCCACGCTGCTAGCAAGCTGATTAAGAATTTTGAATATAATTTCCTGGCACTAATAAATTTACATCCACAACTCCCTAAATGGAATGTCTAATTTATACAGTAAGACAAAAGACTGATATTTATTCGGAAAGTATGGAAATGAGTTTTTCTCTTGCTTTTTTAATGAATTTATAACTTTTCACTAAATGAATAACTTATCTGAATCTGAGAACTACTGTGGTTTTTGTCTAAGCACACAAGTCTAAGCGACAAAACCGGTTAAAAAAACCTAGCTTTTTTCTGAAACCCTCTGCACAAAGGAAAAACGTAATCTAATGCGGACAAAGACCGGATTTTTTATAAATTCAATGACATAAAGATTAAGCGGGACAAGCGAACGCATTTCCGAAAGTGTACCGCTTGAAAAATCACAGTAATCTCAAAGATTATATTTGAAACATATTTCTTCCAAAACTAATTTCGAATTCGACTCATTCGTTTAAATTCGAAAATTTTTGTACTATTATGAGATTCTAAATTAAAAACATTTTTTACGAAAGCAAACTTAAAGAGTCCTAGACATCATTTATGAGAGAAAAATGAGGGTTATCATCACTGATTTCTGTTATCCGTTGTTATACAGTATGTGTTTTTTAACTCCCGAAATAGCAACTTGTTGTGAAGGAAATTTCCGCCAATAAAAAATGGTAACTGGGTGGATTATATTTTTAAAGCCAAGCTATAGTCGATAGCGAGGGTTTAAAAATATAATGCGCCTGGTTGCCTTCATTTTGGGGGAACTTAATTCACAGCAAGTTGCCATTTCGGAAGTAAAAAAAACATACTGTAAATGTACTACTCTTTAGATTAAGGTAGTTTTTTTAAAGGAAGCCACCCTTCTAATGAATATTAGGGGAAAACCATAAATGATATCGAGAAACGATTTTTGCATTCAACTGCCAACTAAAAAAGCTCAAAGGAGAAATTTTATTAAGTTGAAACCGGAATCTAATTTTTTGGTAGGTTCGAATCTCGATGGGCCCATTTTTTTTAAAATCAGCCGGTAAGTTAAATTTTTATGTTTTTTTATTCTCATATCACGATCGTCTACACATGAACTATCTTTTTGATGAATTCCTGGAAGAAAAAACGAGTTAAGATTTTTTTCCTCAAATTTCATTCTGAAAATGCCTATATAATAGATATCCGGTCCAAAAAAAGTTTCTTCATTGAGTTGGCAGTTGAATGAAAAAACACGTTTCTCGATATCACCTATGGTTTTCCCGTAATCGTCATGAGAAAGGTGGCACCCTTTAAAAAAACTACCAAAATATCTCTTAAATTTTTTCTATTCTCAATTTTTCCGGTTTATTTATGCATTTTATTTTAAGGTTATATGTATTGTCGGGCATATTTATTGCTTTACAATGTTGCGATGGCGGCTGGTTGGACATCGATAGGATGGGCCGCGCTTCGAGAAATGACCCAAAAAGGGGATCTCAAATATGTTTTCAGGTTAATATAATATTTTTATAAGGCCTGTCTTTTTCCGTTCTGAAAAACGGTATTATTTTTAGGAAACTTGGAAATACAGCCTTTGTGTACAAAATGGTTAAACAAATTTGGAAAATGAATCGAATTTTATAATTCTGAGAATTTTTCAAACTATTTTATTAACTCTAAAGTGAAAAATTTTCAAAATTATGGTGTGCTACATAATAAACTTATCTGTTAAAAAAAGTTTTAAATGTTGCTTAATAAATTGATAACACGTTTTCACAGAAAGGAAAATTTAACATCATTTTTGTGAAAACGTGTTATCAATTAGCAACAAATTTAAAACGTTTTTTTACAGATAAGTATTTTAAGTAGCACGCCATAAAATTGTATTTTTTATTTGAGAGGTAGGCAACTTAAAAATGACCGACAAACATTTTGAAAAATATGAGGATTCGAGTCTTTGTTCAAATGTTTAACAATAATAATTTTACATATATAGAAAAATATTTAAACGGATAGTCAAGCCATTTTAACATTTCCGTTTAAAGTCACTTTACTACAGTACGGTTCCCAAAAAATAAAAAGAGAATACTCTCCAAAGGTGACTCATGGGCGTTGATGTGATTTAAATCGTTTTACCGATTTAGCCAATCAGGGCCTATGTAATGATCTTTTTTTTTCTCGTTATACATTTAGGAGCCGTTATATACCAAATTATAACACTCTAAACTAAATTTAGGGCGACTGAAAAGTCATTGTTTCTTTTCCAAACCGCTGCTTTGATTGAAGTCATTCACCCTATTCTTGGCTTGGTTAAAACCTCTGTTATTATGACCTTATTTCAAGTATGTTCGCGATTATTTATGGTCTGGGGAGTTTTGGGGCCAGTGCCAAAAACCCAAAATTCATGGGGATTTATTATGTTGCTCACAGCCTGGACTGTTACGGAAATAATACGATACAGGTTAGATTATATTTTATATCGGTGAAGGTATCTTTATCATGGATTTTTTTTATTTTAAAATTGCATGAAAAAAACTAATTGATAAAATGTCTTTGCATTTTTATGCAGCATGAAAATAATTCGTATAATTATGCAACTTAACAAAAAAATCCATGATAAAGATACCGGCGCCGTTTTTTATCTCATATCGAAAATGAATATTTGGAAAAATAAAAATAAAATTTTAGTTATTATGCATTCAATCAGTTGAGCTTGTCACCCTATTTTCTGACATATCTTCGTTATACCCTTTTCATTGTTTTGTACCCCCTTGGTGTTACTGGAGAAATAATGAGCATAATCAGGTAATAAATTCAAAGACATTTTTAACCCCCACCTGCAAATGCAAGAAACATTGAAAATGAGAATTCTGAGTCTTGAATATCAACAATAAGGGGTTCTTTTAGGGGTCTTCATTTTGGTCTCGTGTTTCAACACACTGTTGCGCAGGTGGGGGGTTATGACATATTATAATTTATGAGGTTACTTTGTTTTTAATGGCACCCCATTATGGAAAAAGATATATGGAAATATAATTATGGGGGTACTGTGGTTTCTGTCTATAAGGACACCCTACGCTTTTTGATTTCGGTCCGTCCCTCTATAAGGATAATTTTGAAGAAGAATCCAAAAGTTGAAATTTCTATTAAACACCTCAATTTTCGTAAAATTTTGGCAGAGCAAAAAAAGCTCTTCAAATTTTCTTCTGATGAATCAAAATCGTCTACCTAAGTAATTTAAAAAATTTTCAGTGAAGAGCAAAAAAAGGTCTTCAAATTTTTCATCAAAATCGTACATTTTCTCAAATTGTCTTTAACAATCTGTCCTTATGGTGGTAATTATTTAGAGAACCCTCTGATGTTAAATTTAATTTCTTGTTTAATTGTAAGATCGTGTATTACTTGTATTGAAACGACCCCCTTTTACGATTTTATAAAGTAAAGAGCATAAAAGGTCTTACTATAGTATTTATTAGGGGGAAAATAATGGTTTTAAAAAAATATTTGGGAAAATAGCCACAGACAATTTGAAAAATCTCACCTGTTCTTATAGACAGAAACCACAGTAACTTTTAAAAATTAGCACTAAACATCACCTGATGGTGTTTTGTTCGGACAATTTGGGTNCAAACTACTGTCAAATGTGTCTATTAGGACTGCGTATATATATATGGACCAAACGACAGAAATTCGTAGTTTTTTGCCCATTTTTGATAATTAGGTGCCGATATATGGATAAAAGGACCCCCTTAAAAATGTATGAATGAATATTTTTGAAGATCATTTTTACTAACAAATAACACTTATATTTTCAAAAACAAATTTCAAACTTTTTCTTGACTGATTACTCTCATTTTTTTTGAGAGGTGCGCTTAAGTCGTGCGAACATTTGGCTTGCATTTTTAGCTTTTTACCGCTATTTTTCGATTTTAAGTGAAACATTTTTTATATGGACAAAACTACACATTTTCACATGAACAAAACGACAAAAATTCGCCTGTCCTTATAGACACATTTGACAGTACATAAATTTTGGATCATTCAAATTTGGTTTCCGATTAATTTCGGTTTTAATTATTAACTTCAGTTTTTGCAAAAAAGGTCTCAAGAAAAAAATAATCGTAGAACTTCGCCTTAAATAAAGTATCTTCGTCAGTCGAAGGATTTTTGGCATCTAGACTGATATATAAAAAATTAACAATGCCGTAAAAATTGATTTTTACCGTTTTTGCGGATTTGAATTTTGGATTGGTCATGTCTGCTGGAATACTTTTGTGTATTTCGTCTGATATACAAAATGTTTTTGGGCGGACATAAGTGGGTATTCAAACCGGTAAAAAACAATTTTACGGCATTTTAAATCATTTTTTTTAATGTGAGTCTTGTAGTTAAACTTAAATAATCAAAGCAAAGAATTCTCATCTATTTATATCCTTAGAATCGATAAAATTTTGTTTATGACAATTTTCAATCAGAAAAATTTTGAACGACCTAAAATTTATATATTTTTACCTCAAAAAAACAGTTAAAAATTACCGTATCACAAAAATAAATCTAGCTAATTTTTTAATTTCAAATTTTAATAGTTATTTTTATTTCAGAGGAGCAAAATCTTATTTCCAAAAGTTACTCAACTTCGTGATGATGATTTGGAGCATGAAAAATCAAACTGAAATGAAAAAAAAAATCAAAATTATTTATTTAAATTGCAATTCAAATGTAATTGCAAATTAAACCTGTAAATACACAATTTGGTTCGAGAATGGAAAAAAACGTACGAAAAATTTCCTGAACAAAAATGCGTAGGCGGAAAAATGTAAATCATTAAAAAATTTATAGCTGCGTGCCCGAGAGTGATTAATGTTTATGTTAGAAAGTCGGTATTTATAGAAAAACTATGTCAAAAACTTGAGTGTAGGCACAAACGTTACCAAAGATTTTTTCAGGTCATCTTATAAATCAACATATATTTTTTGAGCTAGACCTGAAGCAAACGTTTTGATGGCGCTGAAGAGCCCAAAATTTACTAGAAAGAAAAATTGTTAAAATTTTATCATCGAACTCCGCTAATCCTAATTTAATTTTGTACATAAATTTTCGATTTTGATAAGTACGGAAAGTTTAAAATTGACTTTCAACTTTATTTCGATGTTATTTCTGATTGATATGAAGTTATATGGATTACAGACCCTCAGAAGACAGATCCTGAATATTTGAAAAATGCGGAATCTGAGCATTTNATTGGTTGGTCCCTTCTAAATCTGACCAATGAAATCGGCCTATTCTGCAATCCAGGGTTTTGATTTGGTGCTAGTATCCCGCGTTGTTTGAATCATTCAAATATTCAGGATCTATTCTCTGAGGGTCTGTAATCCATATCTCCATTTCACACTATCCGAAATATTTGGCCCCTATATAGTAAACGCAGTGTGTTATTTAGTAGGAGAGCCCAAATATTCTGGATAGTGTGAAAGAGGGATATAATTTCCAGATTGCGGTTGAGCAAAATAGTTAATTGCTCTAATGAACTATGGGCCATAGTCTATGGCCCATAGTCTATGGGTTTCACAGCGAGCGACCATATTTGGCATGGTAGTGTTAAATTATCCATAGATCACGACTAACATAGTGGCATAGCTTTGCGGGCCTCCGCGCTATATAAAATCGGCAATTTAAAACCGGTATTTTCACTGGTAAAACTACGGCAAAAAATAAAAAAAAATGGCCATTTTTTTTCTTTTCAAATTACACGCCTTAATTTTTCCCGTTTTTTCCTTAACCCCCTAATTCAAAAGTTAGATTTTGACCCGGTTCGCTCCCTAGCTATAGCTTATAAGTAGGGTGCGCAGCGGTCAAAATACTAAGTTTTAAATTAAAATGATGAGACCAAAACGGAAGAAAATATCTGGACAAAAAACTACGAAGAAATAAAGTGAGATACTTTTTTTTTGGCATTTTGGCCCGGGAAAATGACGGTTCAAATAATAAATCGGCATTTGAAATTGTTCCGCAGTCTTCCGCATGGTTCTCACTATGCGCATCCAAAAGCTTTGTAAATTCTGCATTAAATGAAAAAATAAAATTAAGTATTCAAATTTGAGTATTATCAAGACGTATTCCTCTTACAAAGTCTTCCGCCTACGCATTTTTTTTGTCAAAATGACCAAAATTATTTCGAAAATTTTTTTTAGAAAATAGCAAATTTTTATGTGAGTACGATCCTTGACAGAAGAAAACTAAAAAATTGAGCTGATTATGCTCAAAAACGAAATTAATGCTGAAAATGAGGGTTTTTGAAACTCACTTTCTGACCACTAGATGGCCCAAATTTTTTTTGTTTTTGCTCGGAATCGTCTTTTTCGGTGGNGATTACCCCCCGATAGCAAATAAATGTTTATCAACAGTTTTAGTTCAGTCTGTAGGGTTCCCGCTGCGCACCCTACTTATAAGTTATAAGGATGCACAAATGAAATCGGATCATCCTTCTAAAATTACTACTGTATTATTATGGTCTTGATATTTGGAAATGAGCTAACTTTTCACTTCAAATAGGGGCACCAGTTCGAATGATCAAAAACAACTCTTCTTAATACCTTGCTGTTTACATGTACAGTATTCATTAAAAATTTTCATTTGCATATATGAGAGATTTTCCTTTGAATTTTTCCCGCAAAATTTCAGTCTTGCAGCATAATTATTGCCGTCTATATTTTTGAAATAACCGGTACTAATTGTAAACGTTTTAAAACAATAAAGTTTTTCACAATTTTTAATTTAAGGGGGTCGGTCCATTTTGACAGATTTGCACTTTTCAATTTTTTTTCTCTTGATGGGAAACTTTTTG
>SCLH01000532.1:126237-139874 GCA_004367855.1 Oikopleura vanhoeffeni | reverse complement strand
AAATTTCCTTGATATGAAAGTTTTTTTGGCGCCTATAACACCCACAGTTTTATTTGGAATTTTTGACCAGCATAAATTTTTTAAATATTTAGTGCCAAATGGCACTTATCGATTGTACAGCCGAGTTTTAAAAATTTAATCGATAGTTTAGAAATGATAAACGCACGACCAACTCATTAGTTGACATACGGATATTTAGTAGATACCAAAACATTTAATATGTGATTCTGCCTAANTTTTCAAACCGAGCTTGCCGAAACCGAGCTTGCCGAATCTGAAATTTTTCAAACCTAGCTTGCCGAAACCGAGCTTGCCGAATCCGAGCTTGCCGAATCTGAACTTTTTCAAACGATAAAAATCGACTTTTCAGTCGACAAAAATGACAAATAAACATAATATGATTCTTCAAATATGTCGACATGCATGAGCAAAGTAAAAGTGGCTATTTTTTTTGATTTTATTTACAGATTTAAAAAAAACAATCAGAATAAATTTTGGACAAAATTTGCGGAAAATTTTCGTTATGCTTTGATTTTGTTTAAAAATTTTTCAAATTCAAAAATTTAAGTTCGGACTCAAATCTTTCCTTAAATAGACAAAAATGATTTTTATAAGTAGATCACATTTATTCTGGTTCAGCTAACGATAATAAGCACAAAAAGTAAAACAGCTTATTAATTTCGTAAGTTAAATTGACTCCAGTCTTCCGAGTCGATGCCACCCCCTTAATCAAATTTGAGTTGTCGTTGGCAGAGTGCACGTCGCACCACCTCAGACCTTGATTTTTCTGGATCAAAATATCCGCCACGTTGTTGGCTTGGATCAAAATCGGGATTACTTTCAATGATTTTAAATTCAGCATCATCATTTGATAAGTTCCTTTTTTTCCGGCCATTTTATTTTCTGTAGAGGGTCTATTCACGGGTAAAAACTTCAAAAAATTTATTTTTGTTTGAATTTTTGGTAAAAATTTAATAAAATATAGAAAAAAATATTAATAACAGCAGGGTTCCGCGTATAGGTGAAAGTCTTTTCGCTCAAAACCTCCACCTATACGCGTTCTTTCACCTTAACGCGAGACGTCTGGGAAGATATGCTCTGATGGGTTAATATAAAACAAGATCTAGAATTGATAATTTTGTTAATAGGTAATCAGAGTAAGAATCTAGGCTGATTTTTTGCTCAATTTTTGATCACAAATGCAAAGTGACCGCTTTGATAATCTCAGAAGCTAATTCACCTATACGTACTTCAGGAAGAAAAGGTTTTTATTTTCAAATGCTTGGGCGATTGCGGAGGCTTACGTAGTTTTTTGCGTGGGTTTCACCTATACGCGGCACCGTGCTGTATACATGAAAACTTTTTCTTTCTACTGATCCAAAATGAACTCATTTTTACGATAAATCTAATGGCATTCATCATAAAGCGCCATGTTAAGGCTAACCTACGAAAGATGATGAATCCTTGATAATTATTGAAGATAAAAATACTTAGAAAAATTTGAAAAAATCTCAAAATTTCGAAAATTTTTTTTGGTTTTTTAGGGTTAATTTGCTTTTTTTAATGAATCACAATCGATTTGGTGCATTTTTATAAAATAATAACTGCAGAAAATGTAGGAACCACCATCACCGTTGTGCTTATCCGATCGTAGTTGAGCTGAATCGGATCGGTAATCGGATTTTAAAAATTATGAGTGATTGCGTAGATAATCTTCTAGATTACTTCTAGTAAGCGTGCCTTTTTTCGAATTTATTCATTAGTTTGGAATGCCAAGTTATGAAAAATCAGANGTTTTGTATATTTTTTAGTTATATCTACGCATTTTCAAGCAAAAGATAGGCGAAAAAAGTCGACCAAAATTTTGTCCACCAAAAATGAAGTACTCTCAGATACCTACCGGTTTGCATTACAATCTGCACATTGCAGCTATGATTTTTTCATTTGGCTCTATGATGTAATAAAAATGTACCGAACGACCTGTAATTCGTGTTTTTAATTAGTGCGGCCGAAAACGGAAAACCATGGTAGCTGGGACATTTGGTTTCGCAATCATTTTTAAATTACGAATTCCCAGAAAAATATTTACAAGTTTTTTATATCAACTGAGAATTGAACTGGCCAAACTTATTTCGAGAAAAATATATAAAATTTTATTTTTTTTCGAGATTTTCAAAATCTTAAGAAAAATAGACAAGATACAAACTTCTAGTTTTTGATTTTGAGATTCGCCGTATTCAGTTAGCAGGGGGGGGCGTAATAGTTAGAAAGGTTCGTCGCCCAAAATCCCGACTATACGCGTAATCCGACTATAACGGTACTTTTTCTAACTATACGCGTACTTCTGGGAAAATGTGCCTGATTGGTCATTGTACGATATCTAGAGTTAAAAATTGCGGTTAAAATATGCTAGTGTACTTGATTTATCAAAAAAATGAAAAATAAAGTTAATTTAAAAAACATGAATTCAAAGAAGGGTTTCAAGAGAAAAAAATAAGACCACTGCTAAAAACTATCAATTTATCAGTCGAAGAGAAATAAAAGGTTCTTGAAGTCCGCAAAGAAAGTCTACGAAAAATCCTGAAGCTACCTTGGTGATACATAATAGCATTTTTTCTTGAAACTCAGCGGATTATAACAAACACGACGCTTGCAAGAATAAATTAAAAAATGAAAAAAAAATAATTATTGCTTCTAAGGAAAGGTAATAACGCGAAATAAATACTTCCAGATTAATTACTATATTAAATAGCCCACCTTTCTAAAACGTCCTGACAGTTACTCCAAAGTCTTGACAAAATCTACAAATATACAGTTTTCTTAAAACGTAATTTTACCCTAGAGCCTATCAGTAATAAGTAGCGTGTTCACAATGTGAACTAACGACCGTTAAGTGAATTTTTGTAAACTTTTGGCCTAGGAACGTTTGAAAAAAAGCCCTATTTTCCTATAACTACGCCGCACGCCAGGAACGAATAAATTTATTTTTCAAAAAGAGTAGTTTTTGCGGAGGCTTACGTAGGTTTTTATCTCGGGTTCCAACTATACGCCGTATAACTATACGCCGCACCCCCCTGTAGTTGAAATAAATATATTTTGTGTCAAAAACGGTTTTCACAACGACCTTAAATTCAGTTTGGCAAACTAATGCGCCCGATAACGGAGAAACCGGTGGTACGCTAAGAAATTTTAAGTATTTATTGCTCTCATTTTGAATTACTGAATTCCAGAAAATATATATGCTAAATAAGCTTTGCTGATAAACTATTGACTATAGAAAGTGTGTTTCAATCTGATTTTCCGAATTCTCTAGTTCGTGTCGAGCAATCGAGCAATTTTTTTTCACTTCATATTTGAGATAGAATTGAACTTTATTAATAAAGTTATCATATAAAATACACAGACAAAAACAGAAATTAAACAAAGAAGGCAACAAACTGTTAGTAAATCACGTAAGGGCTTATACTGTGTAGTTATTATATAAGGCTAAATTCGGTGAGGTTTTGAAAATTAACGATTATCAAAAAGTCAATTTTGAATTAAAGATTTTTTAAGATCAAAATTATTAACGCTGCCAACGTGTCTGTCTGGTCAATCTGAATCATAAATCGTCTTCTGACACAAAAAACAAGAGAGGAGATACATTTTAAAATAATGATTTTGTCACTTTTGTAAGCCCGTTTCAGATTGAACGAGCCCTCGTCACTTTCGATTATATTTAAGGAATGTATTATTTTTGCTTAATATATTATAGAGTGGTAATATTTGGTCCAACGATTTGTACCTTTGCAACAATTGGCTGTTCAAAAACGTAAAAAATGCGACTACCCCCCTTTAAAAATTTTCAAATTCTACTTAAAACCGATCGAACCATGTTTACAGCACAGGTGCCCGCGTAATAGGTGAACCCACACACAAAACTACGAAGCCTCCGCAATCGCCCCAAAGCATTTGAAAAATGAAAACTTTTTCTTCCTGAAGTACGTATAGGTGAATTAGCTTTCGAGATTTTCAAAGCGGTCACTTTGGTTTAGGCAAGCTCTTTCGGCAAGCCCGGTGTACTCATTTCAGATTTTTGTTCACATTATATTTAACTACATATGTATGAAGTTCTACAATAGGTGTAAAATGTAATTTTTACGGGAGTCAAAATTTCTGAAAATCAGCGTCGTAAACATGATGTTTCCTGAGGATTCCTGAAGTCGATCAAATTAACAAACATCTTATCATTTTATAAGTTTAACGTACTGAGTCGTCGTACTCACTTCATGCGTTCAATTTTGAAGAGCCTAAGTCTAAATGACAAGTATTAGACAGTTAAGATCATTTTTACATAGAGTCAACGTTCAAAATCCGATTAAAATATTAAAACGGGAGATAACAACCCCTTTATAGAGTCAAAAATTCAATTTAAAAATCTGTTCTTGAGTGTTTTGATCAAGTGATGAATGAGCTGCGAACAAATAAAGATCCACCACCAAAATCACCAACACATTCGACTAACAATAATATCGTAAGTAAATTTTATAGTGAATCACTATTAGTGATAAACAGACAATTTTATTCGTATGATAAACGCTCTTTGAGGGTGTAGCTTAACTGGTAAGTAGGTTAGTCGAGTATTTCAAATACTGTATTTTCCAAAAATAATTAGAAAGTTTCAAAAATTTGTTTTTTATCGATACATACTAGTGGACAAGAAAAAGTCAAAATAATATTGTTTTTAACTCCGAGGCGTACAAATTTTTATCTTCTATTTTTCACAACTTTTTGCGACTAATATCTATACGACGGTTTGATGGTCGTCAATAATTTCGGGTCACGAACGAATTTTATAAATATTATTTTTTTATGGCAATATATAGAAAAATACAAGTATATTGGCTGTTTTTTCCTAAACGTGATCAGGAAAGCACTTTTTGATCGTTTTGCAAATATTTTGCGAAATCTCTAAATTTTCGGAAGATTCAAGTCCAATTTCTAGCCGAAGTAGACAAAAATCTTAAAAAAAAGCACTCGTTGAACTCTCGACGAAGTCTCCGGCTGCACATTCATATCGGTTACGAAGTCCTCACTAAACAATCCTCGGAGGAGTAGGTTTTTGCGCAAGGCCCTTAAAACAGGCCGAAAATACGGCTTTTTGATGAATCTGAAGTCAAATAAAAAAAATCTGATAAAAGCTCTCGTTGAGAGATGGGCACATACTGTTTGGTTTATTAACCCCCTAACACCCAAACGCCATTCGGGGACGCGAGATTTTTTAAAAATCCTCAAAAACGCTATGAGAACATAAACCTTCCACAGACTTTAATTCAAATGTGTCATAAAGTTCGCAATTTCCTTTTTCTATAATGGTTTTAAAAATTTTGATCGACTTGTTGTTCAAAAGATATTTTTTCCTACTTTTTATTAAGGATTTCGCCTGATTTCCATCGTAAAAATATCTGGCGTAAATATACGACACATAAAATCACAAATTCTGAAGGAGATCTCAGATTAGAATAATACTGAAGCCTGCTTCTTGTGTACTCATTATTTTATCTCTCGTCTTTTATTGATGAAGTTTATGTTTTTCTCAAGTTCTCTCTATAATACTCAAAAAATAAAAAAAACATAATGCCGAAGCTATATTTTGAAATAAATCTGGTTGATAAACTGTTAGAATTTCGATGCCAAAGCACAAAGAGCAACCGGCGACTATCATGCGAATAAATCAAAGCGTACACTGACCTCAATTCTCAGTGTTTTTTTAGTGCTGAAACACTTGATCTAATAAATTTATTTTTATCCTCGGAAAAATAGGTGCTTTACAATTTCGAAAAGTATTTTTTCGCGCAACATGGAAAAAGATTATCCTGTTCAAGCACTATGGGAGAGAGATATTTTTAATCAGAGAACAATTCAGAAGCCAAGGCTTTGATGTATTATCTCTTTGAAAAAAAAAAAGTCTCATTTTATGCGTATATCCATCAAACATAATAAATTTCTGGAACTTCATTTATTATTCTCTATATTCACCCGTAGAGTCCTTCAAAGCTTCAAGTAAAAACTATTATTATTCATTTGTTTTGATTTAGGTGCATTGTTTGGCTAAGGGTCATACGAAAACTTGTTTTCAACCCTATAGATAAGCTATTAAAAATTCGAGATGATATACTTTGAATAGCCAGTGTTCACTTGAATCTTTTGTAATTCATATGCTGTTTTCAAACAAATGTACGTTTTTGCGAGTGAAGTACCTGAAACATCAACCTCTATTTTCTCTTGCATTTCATTCGAGCAAACACGAATTAAATCTGAAAAAATTATGCTCCAATTTAATCTATCCTTGATCTCGGCGTCAACTAAAAAATGAAAATTCTACGCAGTTTATTTTCTCCGCAATAACCGCTCAAAGTGGCTCCCCGAATGCGTTTGGGTCTGAGGGAATTTCAATGTTTTTGCCTGAGGGGGTAAAAAATGCAATCATAGTTTTGTTTCAAAATACCTTGGCGAGAGGCGTTTGCTTAAAAATATCACTTTAGTTGAGCTCGTTCTGATTAGACGAGCAATTTATTATAGGGATATTTTGTAAAAAGTCCGATCACAAATTAGTTGAAAGGCTCCGAAAATACCACCAAACGAATTCCGACGAGGAACTATGGGTCAACCCTCATTTAACTATTAGTCTGCTATTTTTGTAAAGCTTCATAATTCTTATCCTTGAATACTCCGGAGGTAACTGGAATAATGACAATATTCACGAACTAGTTAGTTTGTCATAAACTTATTATTACTTTCAACTAAATTACACCGGTAACTCCATACATAACCGATCATCTGAAAAGCGCTTCTATTTTTGTGGATTGGTATACTTAACTAATAAACTTAATAACCCAAGTTCTTGAAAACGCATCTAGTTAAACAAATCAGGATCTATCAATCAGGCTTCCAAAGGAGCATCCCGCGATTCTTTCCATCCCTTACCCGTTCAATCCCCTCAAACGGATAAAAACGAGATAGAGATCAAGGATAGATTTATCCCCTCTCTTATCCGTCGCGGATACGCCTTATCCTTTTTTGTAAATACGAATAAATTTAGCACTGCAAGACTGGAATACGTGGGGTATTTGAAGGTAGAATAGTTGTGGTATTGTTCGGCTTTTCGCTGCACTCATCATTCGTTTAACCGGAACTCGAGGTTAATAATTGTGTTAGTACTTTATATATATTTGGTGCTTATATATTGAGAGTAAATAATCTCAATTACAAAAAATTGGCGGATATTAAGGGAAATAGGATAAGAAAGAGATAAAAAGGGGGATAGGATAGAACGGGATAGACGGAAAAGGATAGAAACGGAATAAAACGGATGGGATAAACGCGGATAAAAGGGGATGGGACTTCTATCTCCTATCCCATATGGCTCTGAATTTTCCATCCCCACCCCCACTCGTGTTATCCCTCACCCTATCCTTTTGAAGCTTGTTACTAAATCACACAAAACCATTATGATAATTTTTGTGTGCCGGATAAAAAATAGTTTCTTTTTATGCTTAATTATTCGTTAGCTAAGCCAGATATAATGAATTGTAAAAATTTCCCAAACATAATCGAACATTACATGTATGAAATTTTTTGTTTTTCTTGCGCTTGTCGTTCAACATTTATTCTGTTATATATTGAACATTGTAAACAGATAATCTAAGACCTACCCCGCATATCAAACTAAATCAAACATTAAACATCAACACGAAATTATATTATGTCTGACGATTGAAATAAGAATTTCAAAAAAATCGTTAATGTGTTTAAGCTCATCTCGTAGCAGAATTTTTTTGACTTTCATTTTAAGACTTAGTGATTTTCTGGTTTGAGTATTTTTCAAAAAAAGACTGTTATAGGGTATGCGTGGTCCTACATTTCTCTGCAGTTGTTTTTGTCATAAAAATGCACAAATGATTGTTATTTTTGACCTGCATAAAACCAACCCAAATGACAACCAAAGGAATTTTGCTTTTTGCGATTTCTCCAAAATTATTTCATTAAAATACGTTTGTGTAATTTTGACCTTTTAAAACTGCAAATATCGGTTGACGCAGCCCAATTCTCTTTAACGTGTTCCCCACTTTCTTTTAGCCTACTCAAAAATCGACAGTTTTCTTTCGAAAAATTTCATGACCTTGAAAAACTCTATATTACTGTTGGGGTCGAAATTTAACAACAACGCTTTTAGAAGTTTCTGTTGTTTCGAGCTACTTTGCAAAAATTTGAGTGAATTTACAAATTTAACCTAAGAGAGATAAATTTTCCGATGAAAAAAGTCCAAAACCGTATATTGTTGACCGTTTTTGGCATTATTTGTAAATCAATATGACTTAATCACAAAAGCGCTGATATGAAAGTTTTGTATGAGCTTATATACCAGCTTATTAAACTTGGTTTAATTTCAATAAAAACCTGGGAGGAGATAGTTTCCGTTTTGCTAAGTGCTCTGTTCGCTTATGTGTGAACGGAGTGTTCATCATACAAAAACCTTGGCATTTTTCCTTTCGCCAAGTTGGAAGGCTATTCTAATAAACATGGCTAATCTGAATATATCCTTAAGCCCTGTTTGCTAATGTTTTTATCGGAATAGTCAAATAGGAATCCACATACCCTTAATTTGTAAGGTGCCGAAAAGTAAGTGCGAAAGAAAATAAGGCAATTTATAGCATGAGAACGAATATATCTTTCAGGTTTTTACTCAGGAACCAAATCCGCCTCTGGCGCCACCTGCGTCACTTATAACTCCAGTTCATAATATCGTTTCCATAAAAACCATAAATTGCTCTATCTTTCTGGTACAATGTAATATGGATGTAAAAATCACTTCCGGTACCGGAAGCCTATACTTTACCAGTTTAATTTTTTGACCAGCCATTTACATCCGATAACGCTGCAAAAAAACCAAGCCTCGAGAAAACCTTTCGCTGTCGATCACTTATTTTATTTGTGATACCGCTTTTTTAACTCCCGTGAGAACCAGACTAAAAGTCAGTCTTTCGCACCTTAAGGGTAATCCCGTTCCTACATTTTCATCATTATTATGCCATAAAAATGCACCAATCAATTGTTTGTTTGAACAAATTACAACACCCAAATGACTACAAAAAATTTTCAAAAAATTTGCGTTTCGATTTTTCTCTAAAGATTCTCAAAATTAGTCAAAATAACGTTTGTTCAATTTGACCACTAAAAACTCTCAAAAATATCGGGTTAACGTAAGCCAACTTCTCTTAGTGTTCCTCAGCTTTCATTTGAGCCTACTTTCGAAAAAATCGAAGCACATTTTTTTCGGAAATTTTCACGTGACGTCGGTGAAAAATTCATATTTTTTGTTTGGGGTCAAATCTGATCAAAATACGCTCCTATAAAGTTTCGTTTGTTTCGAGCTAGCTCCTTCGCAAAAATTTGAGTAAATTTTAAATTTTACCTAGGAGGATAGAATTCCGATGAAAAAGTCCAAAAACCGGTATTTTGGAACCGGTTTTTACTATCTAAGAATAAATATACACTGTCACAAAACTCTCCCTACAAAGCTTTGTTACTAAATTATACATTATCGTTAAAATTTAGTGTATTCATTTAAACCTCAAAGGATGTGGAATATCGGTTTGGTAGGTGCTTGTGCGCGCTTGTGTAAAGGAGTGCGGGATCATACAAAAAGTTTGACAAATCTTTTTTATGCAAGTGAAGGCTATCTCTACAAAACTGGCTAATCGAAAATATTTAATTATCGCTCTAATATTGTATCCAGAATATGTCATAGGGCACGCGGTATACCCTTAATAAAACAGTTTTTTGTTTTTGAACAAAAATCTCAAAACCAGATAAAATAAAAAAAAAACCTTGGTCTTATAATACCAGAAAAAAATTCTCTACATAATAGGCTTAAACACATTTAAAAACCGATATTTATTTTTAAATTCCTATTTCATAATTCGCTCTTTTTATTCTAACCAATTCAAACTGACTACCAAATACGTGTTAAAAGTTTTTCGAAAAAATTGAATAACAATTCTTCTCAACCCGCTATGGTCCATCCTCATTGGTCCTATAATTAAGAAATTCGCCATCAGCATTTTGACGCAAGAGTGCAGCGAAATATATGATAAAACGATATGAATAGGAGATGCCTTAATAGGTAATAAGCGCTTATTAGTAAAATGCCTTATTTTTTTCAAAATGAAACAGAGTAATAACGGCTTAATCCGTAGTGTTTTGCGCCATCGATGCGCCAATGGCTTTAATCGCAATTAGACCCTTAATAAATATGAATAACTAATTTACATAAGTATCGATCGAGTATATTGAATAATCGACGTTTTTGCGTTTTTTTTTCGAAAATTTTTTACTGTATTACGAGCTACTTTATTTTTTGGCACAAAAAATTTAAATCATCAAAGAAAAGCCTTGAGCAGAACCAAAAAATAATCTAAGACTTTTTTCCCATTACACCATAAGCCCCAAACGTGATCACGTGACCGTATATTCAAGGAAAAAGGTTGACCAAACATAGTACTGTTTTTTTTCAAAATTACTTAAATCTTCAATTTTTGAAAGAAGTGAATGGTTCTTAAATTTTAAAGCTTATTTTCCCATTACACTCAATAGACATAAAATGATCACGTGACCTTCAAGTAGAATGAGGTTTGGATGAAGTAAACCAAATAGTGATCAACTTACGCCCGGAATAATCTTTTTTGGGCAATATACACCTAATTCCAAGAGTTTTGAAACAATAATTATATTTCCAAACACAGTCATCGTATCTTATATTCGAGAAATAAGGGATTTTCTACTGACATAGTTTAAACCTATTTTTCAATTATTTCGTCACGTATTTATTCGACACGGACTTTAATGAGAAAAAGTCCCTTAAAAACACTTGAAGCCTGGTAAATTTCCTGAAGTAAGCTCTTAATTGCAGTACTTTTCAAATATTATGTACAATTGCCTTTTTCAAATACTCAAATTCACTGTGGAACCGACCCTTAAAAGAAATCATCAGGATTTCTAAACTTTATGCATTTGTTAAATGCACCCCGCGTTAAATAGATCATTTTTAGAAGTCCAACTTCCGGAAACTGAACATAATAATATGCTGTACGACAGAAAAGAAGATAGATTTGAATGAATTATATTTCATCCCGAGCATAATCCATAGTTTTAAAGAATAATATTTACCTGAGAATGGTGATGACACTATTCCATTTTTTTGCAGATCCAATCCCACAATTGAGTGCTTTTAATATTTGAAATATTGAAAAATGTCAATTAACCCTAATTCCGTGTTATTTATGCACTTTCGCTAGAATCGCAAAAATGAAGAGAGTTTTTCAATTTTCTATCACATTTAATAACTTAGTAAACTTTTCAACAAATTTTTTATAGGAACTGTAGAGAATTTTTGAATAATATGATTATCATAAAACATTATATGTGATAATGAATAGTCGGTTATAATGCTCAATTTANTTAACCCCCTCACACCCAAACGCCATTCGGGGACGCGAGATTTTTTAAATCCTCAAAACGAGATAGAAATAATAACTCCACAGACTTTTAATTCAAATGTGTCATAAAGTTCGCAATTCTTTTTCTATTAATGGTTTTAAAAATTTGATACGACTTGTTGTTCAAAAGATATTTTTTCTTGCTTTTTTTTAGGATTTTCGCCTGATTATCGTAAAAAAATTCTAGCCTAAATACGACACATAAAATCAAAATTCTGAGGAGACTCAGATTTAGAAAATTACTTGAGGCTGCTTCTGGTTCTATTATTTTTATTCTCTGGTTTTTATTGAGAGTTTTATTTTTTCTCAAGTGATTTCTCTATAAACTCAAAAAATAAAAAAACACATAATTGCGCGAATAATTATTTTTGAAATAAATCTGTTAGAATTCGATGCAAAGCGACAAAGAGCACATCCGGCTGATATCATGCCGAATAATCAAGCGTACAGCTGACCTCAATACTCAGTTTTTTTTTAGTGGCTGAACAACTTGATCTAATAAATTTATTTTTATCCTCGAAAATAGGTTGCTTACAATTTTCGAAATGTATTTTTTCGGCACAGTAAAAAAGGAGTTATCTTGTTCTAGACTTATGAAGAGAGATATTTTTAATCAGAGAACAGATTCAGAAAGCCAAGGTTTGAGTTATTTATCTCTTGAAAAAAATAAAGTTCATTTTATGGCGTATATCCATCAAAGATAATTAAATTTTGGAACTTTATTTATTATTCTCTAATTCACCGTGATGAGCCTTCAAAGTTCAAGTAAAAAACTATTTATATTCAATTTGTTTTTGATTTTAGTGTGCATTTTGGCTCGAAGGGATACGAAAACTTGTTTTTCAGACGATTAAGATAAGCTATTCAAAATTCGAGATGATATTTGAATAGCCAGTGTTCTACTTAATCTTTTGTAATTCATATGTGATTTTGAAAAATGTACGGTTTTGCGATGAAGTACCTGAAACTAAACCTCTATTTTCTCTTGCATTTATCGAGCAAACAGAATTAAAATTTCGAAAAAATTATTGGCCTCCAATTTAAATCTATCCTTGATCTCGGGTCAATAAAATAATGAATATTCTATCGCATTTATTTTCTCCGCAATAACCGCTCAAAGTGGCGTCCCCGAATGGCGTTTTGGGTGTGAGGGGAATTTCAATGGTTTTGGGTGTGAGGGGGTTAAAAAATGCAATCATAGTTTTGTTTTCAAAAACCTTGGACGAGTAGGCTGTTTGCTTAAAAATATCACTTTAGTTTGGAGCTCGTTTCTGATTAGACGAGCAATTATTATAGGGATATTTTTGTAAAAAGTCGATCACAAGATAGTTATAAGGCTCCGAAAATACCACCAAACGAATTCCCGACGGGAACTATGGGTCAACCCTCATTTAACTATTCAGTCTGCATTTTTTGTAAAGCTTTCATAATTTTCTATCCTTGAATAATTCGGAGGTAACTGGAAAATGACAATATTTCACGAACTAGTTCAGTTTGTCATAAACTTATTATTGACTTCACTAATTACACCGGTTAACTCCATACCATAAGCCGGAATATCTGAAAAGCGTTATATTTTTTGGTGGAGTTGAGTAACTTAACTAATAACTTAACTAACCAAGTTACTTGAAAACGCATCTAGTTAAACAAATTCGAGGATTACTAAATCAGGCTTCCAAAAGGGATGCATCCCCGCCGATTTTTCCATCCCTATCCCGTTTTATCCCCCAAAACGGGATAAAAACGGGATAGGGATGAAGGGATAGATTATCCCCTTTTATCCCGGGTCCGGGATAGCCTTATCCCTTTTTTGTAAATACGAATAAAATTTTAGCATGCAGACGGAATTACGTGGGGGTATATTTGAAGGTAGAATATTGTGGTATTTTGCGGTATTTTCGATGACTCATCACTTCCGGTTTAACCGGAAGTGAGGTTAAAATTGTGTTAATTTATTTATATATTATTTGGGGGTATATTTGAGAGTAAAATAATCTCAATAAAAAAATTGGCGGTATTTAAGGGAATAGGGATAGAAAAGAGATAAAAAGGGGGATAGGGATAGAACGGGATAGGGACGGAAAAAGGGATAGAAACGGG
>SCLH01000532.1:105559-117822 GCA_004367855.1 Oikopleura vanhoeffeni | reverse complement strand
TTCTAGATTGTTTTGAAAAAAATAATTGCCACCATTAGATTCCTTGGGTCAACTTTAGTCATAACCGATATTAATGTATCATAAATTAATTCTATAAAGGGCTAAAAAAAAACGACACCTACCCCTTTAAGTGGTTTTTTCTAGTTAACTTTGGATGCAATCGGACGTAAATTAATTCCTTGAAAAAAATATAACGATTCGAAAAATAAAGGGAGTCAGTTTTCATCATTTTCATTATCTTGGAGCTGGAAAAGTTTTCGCCTACGCGAAATATCGTTTTGACGCGTCATTGGTCCTTTACTCGAACTTTCAGACACGTGTCAATCTTCTCACGCCCTCCCCATCAACATTTCTTTGCGCAGTAGAACAAAGACAAACAGGTCGAGGTCAAAGACGAACGCAAAGGAAAGGGCCTGTGGATCCCTATCTTAGATATATCAACGTTATAGTTTTACTGTATAGGCTTCACTCACGCAAAATCGCATACTATATCAATGATATAATATCATTGGTATTTCATTCGTTTTTAACGGGCGTTCTTAAAAATCTATCTCCTCCTGAAATACACATTAAATCGACTTCATTTTTTGGCTAAGAGTCAATGCGTATTGATCAATCACATCACACGATTCGTAAGGTCTCTGCCGTCAAAGTTTTACGGGACACGTAAGTATAATCTTGGATATAACCTATATCCCTTTATTACACTTTGCTCAGAATGCGTAGCCACAACGTTAAAATCACACGTTAAAAGGAGTGGTGGCTACGCTTTCTAAGCAAAGTGTAATAAAGGGATATGATAGGGTAGTGGGTTTACTTACTCATATTTTCATACAATTGCAAATATGGCTTATGGAATAAAAATACGTTTTCCAACTCAAATTTACATAAATGCATCTTTTCTTCTAGATAACTTCATTATCTTTTTGGTCTCAAGTAAAAATGTGCAAATTATATCAACTATCTAGTAATCCCCAAGAGTAACCTTTAAATTTGTTTAAATCGATAAAGGCTCTCACAGTGAAAGTTCACTTTGACTGAAATGGGAAAAAACGTTTCAATAAAATACTTTTATTTTCGCGGATAATCGTTCAAGGACACCAGAAATTTATCAGTCACGAAAATAAACCAGTAACTTGGTATGAATTATAAAATTTACTTTCTAATGATAAGAATCTAATCTTGTTTCATAAAACTGTAGATTTTTGAATCTCGCATTATTCGAACCTAAATATGCAAAAAAATTTAATTTCACAAAAACCTGATTTGAAAATGGTTAAATAAATCGAAAGTTTTCACTCGAAGGAAATCCTCAACTAGTCAAAACTAACCTTGATAATTTTAAGATGCCATGAATTGAGCAGCAACGAACCATCAATTTTATTAGAAAAATACTTATTTTATCTTGTTAACATGAAATTAGCCTTTTTGATCTCCAATATTGAAATTATTCGCTTTGATTATGAACGTGACTGCGAATTATGGTAAAAGTTTTATAAGATTCCCATAAATATGAGTTTATAGTTGTGGATTATCTTTAGGAAATTATATGATGTTCCTTTGTTAAATAAAATGATTTAGGGAGAGGCCCGATATCGCCGGTTCAATATGGCCGAATTTGCCAAAATCGCCTAAGAAAACCTACGCAATTTCACGATTTTTAGCATAAATTGTTGTAGTGCCCATATCGCTGAAATTGTGTGGGCGTTTGCAGTTTTTATGACAAATTACTTCGAGTGACGTCATGAATGAGATTTTAAGATTGAATTTCCAACATCTACTTTTTCGAATTTTTATTTGATGCGTTTGGTGGAGTTTTTAATTCTACACATCATGGTATTTAACTTCATTTAAACCTATTGTAAAACAATCTTTAACAATTGAAAAAACTTTTCAATTTACGACGTCCACGCGTTTTTCAATTTTGAACAAAAAATTTTATGTACAGCATGTAACGTTTTTGCTTTCTTTTTTCCAATTTGCATAAATCTAATTTCCACCGTTTTGATTGGTTTAACGACCAAAATTGATCGTTCTCATTGGCGGATAGCACATTAGCAAATTGGAAAAAAGAAAGCAAAAACGTTAACTTGCTGTCTGTCCAATATACCCTAAAAGTTCCAATATATATGTAGCCGAAATTTGTTTAGCAAACAACTTTCGGGGCGATATTGGGCCCTCCCTGTATTTTAAATTTGGGAGCTGAGCGTCTTGGACAACATCGATTTCAAGAAACAGCCTGAAAATTTGAAATATTTCGGATCCAGGGTAAATTAAAATCAAAAATCTAATTTTCAGTACGAAATAAGCACCACAAGTTGTGTGGGAGTGTCAAACAGAATAGTATAATTAATACATACAATTTGAATTAATGTAAATTCCATAAGAATTTATCTTATCTAACCGCGAAGTTGCATTTGTAAAAACTGAAATTTTCCAACTGGAATTCCCTTTAATTTTTTACAAGGAACATCAAACTACTTTTGATTGCATATTCAGGTTAATGCTAAACAAGTGCAAGATTGCTATCTTAGCAGGATAAGCAACATTAAATTAATTAAAATATAATAGTTATTTGTTTTGGTAAACGTTTTCGACTTTATTATCGTTATCAAACCATTTATATCCCTTTAACACCTTTTGGATGATTTGAAAGATGTAGGTTGGGGGAGCCAATCCTAACACTCCTGAGACCCCTTCTAGCCACTCATGAGGCCGCTTTCTCTTCTTTTCAGCCTACATCTATCAAATCATCCAAAAGGTGTTAAAGGGATATAATAAAGAAAAAGTTATACAGACTTTTACACAAAAATTCTGAGAATTAAAATCTAGAATTTTATGTTTTAATAAAATAAAAAGAGAGAAAAGTGCATAAAAAAGATAAATAAGACATGCCAGTTTCATTAAATTAGATGGTTCACAAACAATTCATTCTTACCAACCTCCTTGCGTCCTAGTGCAATAAACTTATCCGATAAGTCGATTGTACTAGGACGTAAAAAGTATGGTTAGAATGAACTGTTTAATAAGCTTTGTGTTCTTTCTCATCCTGTTGCGGACGTCGTAGGTATTTTAAATTATTTCAAGATACAAGAAATAGCTTCCTCCGAGACTCACTCAAAATTATTCGGAGTACAGGTTGTGGTTAACATTATTTTGGAGCACTTTTACTTTTTACTTTAAAAAAATGAAAAATGTGTTCACGAAATTTTAAGCTAAAGCAAAATTTTGATTGCCCTTTAGTGAGGAAGCCACGCATCACAAAGCCGCGAGATTACGACCAATCGTTTTTTCTCGATAAATTTAGTTAAATATCAACTTTTCAGACACTTTTATTTTGGGGACAATACCTCCTTAATTAGATCTGCATTTCACCTACTATTTTTCCAAATTTTCAAAAAACTTGAAAAATTATCAAAAAGGGTTATTTATCGGAGAGATTTAGCCAAGCCAAATGTTTTCCTTATCTCCGAACTTTTTTTAGAAAAGGTTTGTAAATTAGGGTGCATACCGTATGCAGCATACTCTGTAACGCTGCTCGGGTGTAAGAAATGTACAAAAAAATAATTTTGATGAATTCAATTTTCGGCAAATGACCGCAATAAAACTTGCCGATCAAGATCACAAAAGTTTTCAATAACACTTTATTATTATCGGAAAACCCACAACCTGTACTCCGCAGCGGAGTCCCCGCTGACTTTTAAGTGAGTAACGGAGGAAGCTATTTCTTGTATCTTGAACTAATTTTAAATAGCACGGACGTCCGCAGTAGGATAAAAAATGATTATTACACAATTCATTATGACCATCTTTTTTGGTCTTAGTGACAGTTTTTAAATAGTTAATATTATACAAAACGGGATTATTCGGGATCCCGAGTCGGGCGGGATCGGGATTGAGAAAAAAATTATGAGTCGGGACCGGGCGGGATCGGGATTGAAAACTCATCCCGTTTTAGAACACTGCTTGTGAGCACAGCGCCAATTATCGGCTCAAGTGACCTAAAACCCTCCAAAAATGGCAAAAAACATTATCCTGGAATTATGTCCTTCTGATAGATTTTAGAGAATTTTGCTGCGGTCCCAAGAAAATATTTGTTTTTTTGGGTATTTGGTTCTTATATTACGGGGGGGGGGTTTTCGCCTAAGTTTTACTTCCGAAGAAATTATTTTGGAAGTATACTGTATACATCAAACAAAAAAATTTAGGAAAGTGTTTTGTGCATGTATTACACTTAGAATAAAAATGTATTGATACTTATAAACAGATATTTTTTTCGGAAGTGAAATTTCAAAATCTCTATTTGAAATTTTCCATGAGGAAATTTATTTATTAAAAAAATCAATGAAATTAATCAAAAATTCCCAACAGAGTAACTTGATTACTAAATATACCTGAAAATAATAATAAAAGTGTGACGATATACTTTCAAATGGAAACAAAAACTATTTTTATAAAAATCGTGATTTTTTCATCAAAATTTTGGACTTTTAAGGGGTTTGTGGGTGNTTCCAGCAATGTGCTGGAGAGAAATAAGCCCTTTTTAAAACTCAAATATCTTTTGTGAGAATTTAGTGGACATCTATGTTTTCAATTGCACATTGTAGTTCGTAACCTTGAAATGTATAAAATTGATAAATTTCTGGAAAATATTTTAAAACCAACCGCTTAATGCATAAAACCTAATTGCTGCTTTTTCTCTTCATTGAAGTTTAACTTCATATCTACGTATCCGAAAATTACATAATGCCGATATTATTTGTCAAAAAAACATTCCCTACAATGTAACCTGAGAAATTTTTTAAAATTCATCTTAATTCGCCGAGAATTTATTTTGAAAATGCATTGCTATAGTTAAATATTAAGCAAAATTACATTTTTTTAACAAAAAAACGTAAACATCACGCACGGTACATGCGATTTCTTTTTCTCTTTTTTCATAAATCAATTCTCGATTATCTTAGTAAAATTATAGCCTGACAAAATTTTAATAATCTTTTTTTTTCAGATTTCTCGCAATCACTAATTTCTGCTGATTTAATGCTGATTTATCTGATTTAAGGGGATTGTGGGTGGCAGTCAGTTATTTCGGACCACGGTCGCCATTCGTATTCTTTTTTCAATTGCACTGAACCATCCAGCACCTTCGGGAATTCGTTTTGCAATTAAAAAAACACCAAATTATTTTATGGATATTTTTTTTTCTAGGACATTGAATCGCTTTGCCCTAACTGAAATGCCCAAATAATGGCAGATGATCAACAAAACAAATAAACCCATTAGTGATCAATTTTTACAGAGATTCAGACCAAAATAAAATGGCGAACTTTTTAACCAAGTATTCCTAGGAAATTTCCAAAACAATATATTTTCGGACTTGCATAAAACTGGAAAACGGAAATAATTCTAGATATGCGTATCATTTCAGAATACAAAAAAATCAACTCGCAAGAAAAAGGTGGTCTAAATGAAAGTATTCATATGAATAGTTGTTCAGATTTTTGCCCCCTTTTTTCAATATTTGCAATTTAGCCTAATCAATGTTACTATATGGGCGCATTAATCACATGAAATAGTGATTGCGAGAAATCATAAAAAAAATTATTGAATTTCCTTGGTTCAAAAGTTTAATATGATAATAGAGAAGGATTTATGAAAAGAGAAAATTAATCGCAGTACCTGTTCGTGAGGTATACTTTTTTTGTAAAATCAATCTACATTTTTGGCTATGATTTTTTGAAACGTGGATATGACGGTTACTTTAATGGAAAGAAATACCAGCAATTAGGTTTTTTATGGCATTTAAAGGTTGATGGATAATATTTTCCTAAAAATGAATCAAATTTTTGACTTCTCAGGTTACGGCACTACCATGATCAACTAGAAAAATAAAACGTTCATCAATTCTCAAAAAAAGATATTTGAGTTTAAAAAAGAGCTTATTTTCCCCAGCAAATTGGCTGGGCACGCCACAATTCCTCTTAATGCGCGCCATTATGACATTGATTAAGATAAAAATTGAACATATTGAAAAAGGAGCAAAAATCTTGACATTATAATATTGAACACTTTCATTTAGGTAATTTTCTGCTGTTATAATTTTTTTTTTGTAATTTTAGAGACTATCCTATGTCTGGAATTGTTAAATAAATAAATTATTTTTTGCTAGAAAATCCGGATGTTCTAGAATTAGTTTTATTCCGATAGTAATAAAACTTTTTTTTGTTTGCAATCAATTTCGCTCCGTGTGCTGAATGTCGGATACAAAGAAAATAATACCGAATTGAAAGACCCGTGGTCGAAAATAACTAGCTGCAAGCCCACAATCTTTAAGTATTGTTTTAAAGGCGGCCACCCTCCTTGTGGACTGAAACTTACGGGAAAACCATAGATGGATGTCGAGAAATGTTTTTTTGCAATTCAAACTGCCAACTAAAAAAAGCTCAATAGAGGAAATTTCATTAAGTTGATTAGACATCCGGTTCACCGGATATAAACCGGAATGTAATTTTTTGGTAGTTTCGAATCTCGGTGAGCCCAAAATTTTCACCGGTAGTCCGATAAATAAGAAAAAAATTTCTCCATTGATTTTTTTTAGTTGACAGTTGAATGCAAATAAAAAAATCTCGATATCATCTATGCAGCATAGACTATGCTTTTTCCGTAATCGTCATGGGAAGGGTGGCCGCCTTAAAAGAAAACTGAGCTTTTGATGAAAGTTTCACTGTGTTCCGGAGGTTATCGCCACCAAAAACAACGATTTCAAGCAAGAAATTTTTTTTTCGGCCGTTTAGTGGTCAGAAAATGAAATTTAAAAACCCAACTTTTCAGCAAAACTCTACTTTTCAGATACTTGTGCGTCGATTCCCGAAGCAATATAACTTGTGAAGACAACTAAGAGCTAGTATCACGTGATATGCTATACCTTGCTTTTCGAAATAAATTTTCCAGACAAATAAATTAAAATTCAAGAATTTCAAATTCCAGACGCTAAAATATATCACTTCAACTTCGTTATGCAAAAAAAATTGAAATCCCAACTTCCAGGTTTTTATAAACAACGTCTAAAGTTGAGCCGATATAGCCGATTTTCTTTCAAAAAGATTTTATTTTATAATAAAAAAAATCACGCCTTTTGAGCGCGCGCTTATTGGTCAAAAGTTTGTCCTCTTTTGCTAAAGATCACTCATTATTCAAAAATAATACCTTCTACTAAAAGACACCGAGTTCGTTGTATGACTTATAATATAGGTATATCTAAGATAAGGATCCCCTGTTCCTTCGGTTCGCGTTCGCGTTCGTGTTTGACCTGCTTTTGACCAATGAGAGCACCGGATTTGAGTTTTTTGACCAATAAGAGCTTCGAAAAGAAGTTCAACCACGAACGCGAACCGAAGGAACAGGGGATCCCTATCTTAGATATGTAATGAAGATCCTCGACAGACAGATCCTGAATATTTGAATGATTACAAATGCGGGAGTATGATTGGGTGGCCACCAAAATTTTAGCCGATGTCATTGGCTTATTTTGAAATTCAGGAATTTGATTGGTGCAAATATCCCACGTCCTTTGTATCTTTCAAATATTCTGGATCTGTACGCTGAGGATCTCTATAGGACCGAGTGTATAACCCTAAAATTTTGTCGACCAAAAATGTATACCCTCTGAAACTATCATGACAGAAACGCAAGTTTACCTTGGTGCATCCCTAAAAAACGCCGTATTTTTAACGTTACCTCAATGTTTAATCCTCGATGCCGTTTCTCATAAATCGTTGATACTATAAACACTTCCCAAGTTGAGCATAATATCGAGGCTTATTCTCGGCCGTGAACTTAAAATTTTAAATAATATTTTTAATTACCGGAAAAAACCACAACCCGTACTCCGCTGAATTTTGAGTGGGCAACGGAAGAAGCTAATTTTTGTAACTCGGAAGAAGGTCGGATTAGTTGGTAAAAATTAGATTTAATTTCTTATTATAAAAAAGACATACTTTCACCTTGTTTCTCATTTTTTATCAGTATCGAGATTAAAATGGCCCAAATTGTCCGAAAGATTAGTATTCGATTTTATGAGCATTTTGGTCTCTTGTGAATTGGAAGACTCTTATTGGTCAATAACGTCGGATCAGTTTGAAATCATTTATCATCTGGCTTTCCAATGAATTAGCTGAATATTTAAATGAAAAATTATATTTGAGAAATTTGTGCTAACTAATACAGAGGGGGCCAATATCGCCGGCCAAACATCGTCGAATTTGCCGAAATTGCCTGGGCGTTTGAGATTTGTATAACAATTACTTTGAGTGCGTCATGAATGACGTCATATTTAAAGATTAAAGTTTCTCAGATCTACTTTTTTGAATTTTCATTTGATAGAATTTTGTGGAGAACATAATTCTACACATTTTGGTATTTTATTTTATTCGAACCTTATTGTAAAACTCCTTATAAAATTTAAATAACTTTTAAAATTATGACGTCATTTATAACGCCCACGCGTTTATCATTTTTGGAGAAAAAAATTATTTCTGTCCCCATATCGCCGAAAGTGCAAATGTTGCCAAAAATGCCCTTTATCGCCGAAAACAAGTATTTTTTCAACAGATTTTCAGGCTTTCCAGTAAAATATTTTACTGTTCAAAGTATGATTCATTATTCTGAAACAAATGTTTATTGTCAACGAGTTTTTTACCAAAAACTTTTGAATTGCTTCATTTTATGAAATCATCTTCCAAATGAGAAAGAAAAAACTAGTCGGAGAAAGTTGGGAGAAAATAACTTTGGATCAAAGCATGCAAAATTTAAAATACGGTGATATTTCGAATCCAAATATCAACGTTTTTTAATTCAAAATAAATATGAGAAGATTTGTATGGGACAAACGTTCAAAAAATATTTGCTTCCGACATTTCTCCATATTTTTTAATTAAAATAAATATTTTTGGAAAAAAATTTCGACTATTCGCCCGACCACACTGTACAAGCAAAATGCAAAAAGTTGTTAGACCAAAATTTCTTAAAAAATGTCCAAAATAATATACACTTTTCAGCCTAAGGCTGACAGCCTTTCGCAACAAACAAAAAATCTTTCCGCTGCTGCAGACTCAAAATTCAGCGGGCACGATTGTGGTTGATCGCGGTAAATTTAAGAAAAAAAAATTAATAAAATCATCGTCATCTAAACAGTGACGCGGTTCTGCTGCCATAATTATGCATTTTGGTTCCATCATACCTATTTTATGTAATAAAGAAAAATCTGTGTTAACGCGGAAAGGACAGCTCATGTCAAATAAATTCCGAAAATAATTGGTTAAATACAAAATGGCATCAAGAACATTAATTAGTGAAGGAGGTACTAATGATAAAAATGGAACATAGCAAATATCAATTTAATCTCAAACCAGAATAATAGCACCTTTTTCGCTTTATTGTTAGCAGAATATTTTTTTATTTTTTAACTGCACATAAGTCCCTAATCGACATAAAAAAGGGGCATTATATTTATGATTGAATTTTCCTCTCAAATCGGCCGAAGGCCGATACGATTAGCTTTAGTATTTATAATTTTAACCATTTTAGAAACTCAACCTCAATTCGGCCAAACTCCTAAAGAAGCGCATATTATACCTGATAAATTTTTCAAACTAATTTCTCTGAAATCTTCAAGCCGAAGACTTCGGCTAAAAATGTCCATACATCATATTTTTTGCAATGAAAATACGGTTTAGTAGAACTTGATCAAAGCCCTGGAATTGATCAAAGCCCTAAAGTGAAAAAAATTAATCCCACTGAAAGTTGCGAAATTGTTAAGCCGTACGAACCATCGTTCAGATTTATTCAATTCAATCCATCAAAAAAATCGATGTGTTAATTTTTTTCAATTTTTTAATAAAATTTTAAAATTTCGATTTAAGTATAGAAATTGTATAAAAATAAACATATTTAAATAAATCTAAACAGTGAACGTCTTCGTTTTCTGCGGTTTTTAATCAACAGAAAAATTATTTATGTTTCATTTATTTATCTCATTAATTGGAAAATGAAGTGTACTATAGCTAGCACTTTCACCATTAATTTCGACTTATAGAAATAATGGGTGGATTCTTCTGAAACTTCTTGTGGGTTAATAATATAAAGCAAAATGGATAAAATTTTACACAAACCCATAAATCTGAAAATGCAAGCCCAATTAGTTGATTTTGACCCAAAATCGAATGGTGGAAGTGCTAACTATAGCTTTAAACCAGTGTCTGTTTTTTGGAAAGTAAAAACAGGACTTAATATATCTTGTTCATAGACATAGAAACCGTGATAATGTACTAGACTGGGAAATAACCGTCCCTCATTGGCCGAAAGGCAGCCTTTACACTCACTCATCGCTTAAAATTCCTATTCTACACTACATTGATATCTCTCTCCGGATTTTGTGTTCACTTACTCTGAACAGGATATGAGGAAGGTTATGTACAGACACAGGAAACTGGATTTAGTTAATGGTGATCGTAACTTAATCTTTCTTTCCTTATTTGTGCATATATTGTTTCATTTTAATGAATTTTACGGGAATTTAGTTTTTGGAGTTGGACTAGGTTTGAAAGAAGGTTAAATATAGAGAATAGAAAAATATGACGAATGGGGTTTCCATGAAGTTTTTTCTTTTCTACCCACAGGTCATGTGCCCAAATAGATTTTGCTTAAAATTTTTACACTGACTAAATCGGGCAAAAAAATAAGAATGGGCAAGGTCTGAGACTTTTTTGTCTTCAAGTTTACTCACTAGAGGGCACCATACTTTTAATTTTTTGGCAACGAGATCTGAAAACCCACACATCCGATAAAGTTATTTTTTGACCAGGATGAACCAAATTTATTAGTTCTAACTTTTTTAATTTTGCACCTGGTACAGTAGATATCCTCAAAACAATTTGAAAATGACAACATTTTTATTTTTTGGCAACGAGATAGCAAGCTGTGTATATTCGATTGCAAATTTTTTATTTTTCTCACCAGAAAGTGATCTGACTTTTGGCCGGGAATTTTTTTTTTAAAAGCCTAGATAAAAAGTTATGAGGGTTTAAATTGTTAAAAATAATTTTGTTTCGAAAAAATATGGCATATATTCTTAATTTAAATATTGTATTGTCGTCCAAAATATTTTGATTTAAAGTCATATTCTAACTAAATCGATCAAAAAAATTTGAATGAGAGCGGTCTCAGCCTTTCATGTCGTCAAGTTCGCTCACTAGGGGCGCCAAAGTTTCAATTTTTTGGCAACGAAATCTGATTAACTACGAATCCGATGAAACTAATTTTTCATTAGTGTGAACTAGATTAAGTAGTTCTAACTTTTGCCAGGGATACTTTTTACGATTTCGCAGTGGTACAGTAGATATCCTTAAAATAATTTCAAAATGACTTAATCTTTAGCTTTATTTTCTTCGTGAATTGAGTTTGGTTTTTGCTGAGTTCTTTTCCACTAGTTACCTTTTTCAACATCCGGTGCGGATGAATGCGATCATTACAATAATATCTAGCAAACTCTTGAAAAGTTTTTTTGGGCCTATTATTGCATATTGTCTTATTCAAATGAATTGTATGGGAATTTATTTTTATAAGTTGAACTAGGTTGTGGCAGTAGAAAAAAGTTAAATAAGAAGAATAAATAAATATGAAGAACGGGGTTTTCATGCAGTTTTTGTTTTAATTTTTTCTTTACTATTGTGAGTTTTTGATTTAGTCTGGGTTTCAGCGCGCAGTACTATGGGTTTTCTTTCTTATTATTAATTTTTTCGTAGTTTCTTTTTATTTTCGTCGAATTCTGTCATCATGGTTTTTACACGTTTTTTCTTTACGCTCCGGGGGTTTTTCTATGTTAGTTTAAGGGGATTGTGGGTGATTCCAGCAATTTGCTGGGGGAAAATAAGCCCTTTTTAAAACTCAAATATCTTTTGTGAGAATTGAGTGAACGTTTATTTTTCCAATTGTAGTCCGTAACCTTGAGAAGTCAAAAATTGATTCATTTTTAGAAAATATTATCACATCAACCTTTAAATGCATAAAACCTAATTGCTGGTATTTCTTTCCATTAAAGTATACCGTCATATTCACGTATCCAAAAATCACATAATGCCGATATTATTGGTCAGAAAAAAATTCTCTACAATTGCAACCAAGCATATTTTATAAATTCATCTTAATTCGCCGAAAATTATTTTTGAAAATTCCTTGCTATAGTTAAATATAGGCAAAATGTAGAT
>SCLH01000532.1:79227-102476 GCA_004367855.1 Oikopleura vanhoeffeni | reverse complement strand
TATGTTAAGAAATTAAAAATATAAACTTTTGCAAGAATAAACACTTTTATTAAAGATTAAAAATAAAAACAGTAATTTTCACATTTTTTTTCTGTCATATATCGCTCTGAAAAATGTACCAATCTGTCACACTTATGGCACCCCCTACAAATAAATAAAAAATGATTTTAATAAGCTGGAACATATTTATACCGGTTAGGCTAACGTTAATAAGCATAAAAAATAAACTAACTGATTATTTTTAGAGTTATATTGACTCCATTCTGCGAGTTTATGGCACCCCCCCTAAGGGTCATTCCAACCATCCCTCAAAATAACAACCCAACAATAGAGGTTATGACTCATAACTTATGAGACTGAGTTTCTGAATAATTATTAACAAATTGTCTATTTACATAAGCGGTCAAATCAAATCCAAAAAAAAATATAATATTTCATAAAATATGACAAAAACTGTGATAATAACTGGTGGATCTAGAGGAATAGGGGCAGCATGTGCATTCGAATTTGCCACTGAAAAATACAATATAACTCTCGTTGGCAGAAATTCTGAAAAATTGGATAAAGTAGCAATAGAATGCGAAAAAAAAGGGGCTAGTGGAGTTCTGGTTATAGCGCAAGATTTGTCAAAAACTAGTGAACTTTTCACTATTATTGATAGAACTGTCAAATTATTTGGTCAAATCAATGTCCTGATTAATAATGCAGGTACTATGAAACCAGGAGGCTTAGAAGATCAGACTGAAGAAAATTTCGATTTTGTGATGGCTGTTAATTGCAAGGAACGTTTCAATACATATATTTGAAAATAGTGATTTTGATGCGATCTGATTTTGTTGAGTTTTTTATAAGATTGAGCTACTAGGATACGAACAGTTGAACTTCAAAGATCCAATTTGTAACCAAAGTGACAAAAAAATTCAGTTTTTAGCAACTTAACCCCCTCACAACCTTTGACTATCTGAAGGCAAAAAAAATTTCGGGGGCAAAAACGGCGCAGAATAACATCGTAACCAACAAAGACCCTACAATTCAATTGCGCCATAGAGTTTCGCAAATTTTATTTCAAAATATTGTTGAAAATATATCATAACAATTAGACCGTATCGAAAGAATATTTTTAATCCTACTTTTTTTTAGGATTTTGCTCAAATCTTAAAAATTAATTGTGTAAAAACACGAATACCATAAAATCGACATTCTGAGGAAGCCCATTTCAGGAAAATAATTCCAGGATTCTTTTGTATCTAAGTTTAGTTTTTCCCTGCATCTATACAGATAACTTTTTCACCAAGTATTTTATGAAACTCAAAAATATAAGAAACAATTTTCCAAATTATTTCCGAAAAATTGGAACGGCAATTAACCCAAATAAACGAAAAAGACAATCGATCAAGTTCTACGAACATAAAGGTGTACTGTTTTGAGTTATCAGATGATTTAGCAAATATTTTCACATTTTGCTGCATATATTTTGGACGCAAGCGAGCACTAATGAATAATTGTTTGCGTAAGCCAGAGCGAGTATCCATATTTCGAAATTAGAAAGCTTTCAATAGCTGAAAGTTTCACTTGAATTGTACTCATATGTCATTGTAAAAATGGTATGGTTTCCAGAAATACAAGGTGAGTGAACCTCTCTTCTCTTCGGCGTTTAGTCGGTTCATCGACTGTCGAAAATTTAAAAAATTGTTTTTTTATTACTTAATTCTATTTGTGGATCTCATCAGTGAAAAATAAGTATGATTATCTCTTCAGTTTTACCCGTGATAAACCTTCAAAGTATTGCCTTTGTAGTCTTTTGGTGTGAGGCGAAGTTTCTTTTCTGGGTGTGAAGGAGGTTAACGGGTGGACTGAGTCCACTGGATACATTTACATATCCGGTGGATATTATCCGCTGGCCATAAATCTGGCCAATCCGACTTTCGAGCGCTCTGTTTATTAAGTTTACTTTTTCTGATCACATTTCAATTCAAAATCACCACGATTTTTAAAATTCTCTATCTTTTGGCTAATTTATTATTTTGGTGGTGTCCGCAAGAAAATTGGCTGAAAATGTGATACTGTATAATACTATACTGCCTTTAAAAATGATTGGTGGTCTCGTGGTCATCCGACAATATGTTCTCTTGCTAGAGGTCGTCAAAGTGGTCGATTTCGATTATTTTGAATTAAACAAGGATCCTACAGTTGATAACTAATTATATATTTCATATCAATTTTGACTTTTAAACGATCGTTAATTATGTCTAGCATAATATTTTTAAATTTTTAAAAACAGATATATATTCTGAAGAATTTCTGTACATCTCAACGCGCTTTGATATCATCACCAAAATATTAGCCGTAGTGAACTTGCAGATGACCATATTATTAATTATAGGTGATAAATGTGTAACCCCGAAACGTCAATAAATACTATTTTTTAATAGAAATATTACATGTCTCAAAAAACAACAGAAAAATGTGTATACATGTCACTAAAGAGTAAAATGTAATGTTGCTCTCTTACGCCTCTTGTGGACATAAGTTGTCTTTTGTTTATATTCCGCCACCAGCAAGTTAACTACGGCATAAATTTTGGAGGTGGTTTCTAAACGGTTTGAGATTTATCGTAAATTCTTTAGGGATATCTACAGTTTTTGACAATTTAAAAAAATTTCGCCCGATAAAATTAAAGATAATCTTTTGAAGGTCAAGTTTGATATGAAATACAGTAAGTGTACCCTTATCCGTACGCACCCTTATCCGTACGATGTACCCTTATCCGTTCGATTTTTGGTCGAGATGAAAACGCTTATAACTTATAAGTTATAACTTATAAGCCTAAACGCCTATGTTGATGTGTACCCTTATACGTACGTTGTACCCTTATCCGTAAAATTTTTGGCCGAGCTGAGGTGTACGGATAAGGGTACACCTACTGTACATAACATTGATTATCAACTGTAACATCCTAGTTTAAATCAAAATCACCCACATTTACCACAACAGCGAGACCACAACAAATTATATTTTTGAGGCCAGTTTAGTTGTATATCCCTTTATCACACTTTGGTTAGAATACGTAGCCACAACGTTAAAATCACACGTTAAAAAGAGTAGTGGCTACGCATTCTAATCAAAGTGTGATAAAGGGATATCAAATTCTCAGTTATCTTTTTTTGCAGACATTACTACCTTACTTATTAATAAGGTGCTTTCTTGGATTTCTCGACGCCTGTATTCAGAGGGTGAGCCTTTTCGATTTCTCCGTTTTTTACCTCAGGCAGCTCAAAATATTAAGCAAGTATAGGCAATTTTGGCTGTCTACCCGTCTGAGTAAAAAAACGGAGAAATCGAAAAGACTCACGCTGGTGTGGTTTGCTAAAAATAAAGTGTTGTCATCTGCAAAATAAAAATATCGGACAAGTATTGATCAAAACATTTTGCCCTTATCGTGTTTTTTTGAGCAAAAAAGGGAAGGATAAAATTAGATAAACGTTCACATAATCACGCAAAACTGCGTAATCAAAATTTACGACCTTCACCTCGAAATTCATCACTTTTAATATGTATTGATACTTCAAGAGGCCCCAGTATTTCTTGCAAAAGCAGCAGTGAAGTATTTGAAGGTCACGAAAGGATCAATCATAAATATTTCTTCAACATCATCATTTACTCCATTTCAAGGTAAATTATGGTTACAAAAATACCAGATTAGATTCCTGAAATTAGAAAAATTTGATATATTCTGGTTGATAATTACCCCAGAATAATCGATACTGGTCGCTATAAACATGTTGCAGGTCTCGACAAAGACCGCCAAGAAACCAAACTATTTCGAGTTTATTCAAAGTGGTAGAGCTTGTTTGAAAATCGTTTAATTTTTTTTGATTACAATTAACCCCCACCTGCACGCGATGTTCTACATATAAATCTAGAGATTACGTACCTGCACGAGTGTGTTTCAAATCACACGATGAGTATGTTTTCTCAAAAAAATGGCTGATTTCAAAAAATAAGCTTTCAGAAATTGAGTTAAATTATTATGGTGCTCAAAATTTTTATAAAATTCGAGAATATTTCTTATTTTGGGAATCAAACTGATTTGTTTTTGCCACTCGAAAAAAAACTAAGTCTCAGATTTAAAATATCAGTTAACCAAATCAAATTAACGAGAGTTTTTTCAGAATCTTATTTAGTCTCAGTGTCGAGATTCAAAACAGTGCTATTAACACCACCACCAGGTGGTGTCGGATCACAAAACAAATGATGCAAAACATTTTTGCTTGAAAAACTACCCCCATAAGTATATTTATAGATTCAAATTTGATCCCAGTCACGAGATATAAAAAATAGCTCTTTGCACCACCAGGTGGTGCCGAGTGTCAAAATCAATAATGTCAAATATTCCTCTCCGAAAGTAACCATAATCATTATATTTGTAAATTATTACCTGGTTCCAGTGATGTTTTAAGTTAAAACGTTTAAATGCATAAAACAAAAATTGTCCAAATAAATGACGTTTTTCGGTCTGATGAGCAATTTCTGAAACTCACCAACAATTCTTGAATAAAAAATTAGGGAAACCTTTCCGGGGGTTGTTCCGATATTCCGCTAGTCAAAATTATACTTCCCAAAAATATTTTGGGTCTCTGTGATTTGAAACACACTCGTGCAGGTGGGGGTTAGGAAAGGACGTTAATGTAATTATGTCCCCCAATAAGTTTGTGATTAATTGCGAATTTGAATTTTCGAATTTGAATTCTGTAATTATTTTCATGATTCCAGAAATTCATCATAAAATAATCGTTTTTTCTCTGAATTCATCGTCATTGGTCATAATTTTATGCTAAAGAAACATAAAATATACAAAGTTTGTATTCTAAACGGATTAATTGAAACAATGAACCAGCGTATTTATTTTACACGAACCTGAGTATTTATTGTACATGAACTACAACACATTCGTAGTATATGGAAAACACATTTTTTTGCGTTTTTGTTATCCTGTTTGTGATTTATGTGGAATGGATTTGATTAATTTTGCTTAACTATCCGAAGCATATCGAAGATCCTGCCTAGTGTAATTTTTATCTTGAGCGTCATCAATTTGATAAAGTGGCCAAGACGATTTGAAATAAGAAATTTCAAAATCAAAACTCAAAATGGTATTGATGTTTTTATAACCTATCCTTGTAGAGAATTTTTTCTGGCCATTTTAAAACTTAAGAATTTTTTTTTTATGAAAAATTTCAAAAAAAATCGGATTTTTAAGGTCAATTTTTTCCGTGATTTTACAGGTAAATGTGATCCAGTTCTAGCGAAGCCGTATGAAGTGCTTGAAGGCTGATTTTTTTGGGCCAGTGAAAATTAAAGCGTTTTTTTTTCGCGCTACCCGTTTTTTATTGAGGGTCGGCGACCATATTTGACGCTCTTATGACGGGTCAAAGTTCAAGGTCCAATCTCAAGTTCATCGTAATAGACTTGTAAGTAACCCCAAAAGAATGGAAGGGTCGACTTTTTCAATGAACGTATTAGGACTATGGTTCAATAATGTACTGAAAATTCGTAGAGAGCAAAAATTTTTTGCTCTCTGTTTTTTGCTCTCTAGCGACCTTTCATACATTATTGACCCATAGTTTGCTAATACTTTCTCAGAAAGTCAACCCTTCCGATTTCTTTTTAGGGGTACTTACAAGTTCTATACGATGAACTGAGGGTGGACCTTGGGTGTTGACCAGTTTTTTGCTCTCTAGCGACTCTCAGTACATCTATTGAACCATAGTTTTCTTTCCTTAATACGTTTCATTAGAAAAAAATCATATGACATTTTTTTTGGGATTTTGGTCGAATATTTGGAAAATATTTTGAAAATTTCTCATTCTTGTTCAAAAATTTTCAAACTTATTTTTTTCTGAAATCACCGGCTAAAAATATTGCGATTGCCATATTTTATTTTTTTTCAATATTCCCTCGGTTTGTCTTATAGCATATTGGTCATACTTTAATCATAATTTTTGCAACGAAACTACGGTTTTGGGAGAACTCAGTTAAGCACCTCGTAATCGAAAATAAAGGAATTTTATTTCACTCAAACTTGCCAAATTGTTGAGGTCGTCTTGACCATCAAATATCAATTTATTTTATTACTGCATGAAAAAAACCTTTTTTTACGATGTCCCAAAATTTCGCGTTTTTCGAATTTTGGGAACATAAAATTCGATTTTGAACGTAGTAATAGTATAAACCATAAATAATAAATTCGGTGATCGAGAACGGTTTTTTCCGGTTTCGGATTCAATAAAAAAAATCTTTTTACTTCAAATTTTGACACCGTTCAAACCGAAATCTCCGTTATTTAGTGTGTTTTAAAAAAACTATTTTAAAGTAAAAAAATATAGTTCTGAGAAAAATCAGATTATACGTAGTAAAGCTCAAAGGTGTCACCTTACATTTTCAAAAAGCCATTAAATTGAAAATTCTAGTGGCAAAAAGTTTACCATCAATGAGAAAAAAAATTTGAAAAGTGCAAAATCCTGTCAAAATGCAGGCCGGACCCTCTTAAAGGGATTGTGGGTGCAGTACTTAATTTTCGGACCCCATCGGTCTCAAAATTCGGTATTATTTCTTGTATCCCAGACCATCCAGCACAACGAGAAATTGATTGGCATTAAAAAAAAGTTTCATTACTATCGAATAACTAGTTCTAGAATATCGGATTTGCTTGAAAAATAATTTATTTATTTAAAATTATAGACATAGGATAGTCTCAAATCACGAAAAATAATAATCACAGCGAAAAAATAACATTAAATGGAAGTATTTCAATATTATAATTGTGCGATTTTTGCCCCTTTTTCAATATTTCAATTTTCCATCCAAAGCAAATGTAATAATTGGCGCGCATTAAATCATCATGAAATAGTGATTGGCGAGAAATATAAAAAAAACTTATTAATATGCTTGGTTTTAAAAGTTTAAATAGGACTAATAGAGAAAATTTATGAAAAGAGAAAGAAATCGGCATGTGCGTTGCGTGAAGGTTAAATACTTTTTTTGTAAAATAAATCCTTCAACTTTTGCCTATATTTGAACTATAGCAAGGAATTTTTCAAAAATAATTTTCGGCCGAATTAAGATGAGATTTAATAAATATGCTTGGTTTAAATTGTAGGGAATTTTTTTCTGATCAATAATATCGCATTAATGTGATTTTTGGATACGTGGATATGAGCGGTATACTTCAATGAAAAGAAATACCAGCACCTTAGGTTTTATGCATTTAAAGGTTGATGGTGATAATATTTTCATAAACTGAATCAGTTTTGACTTCTCTCCTAGGTTACGGACTACAATATAAATTGGAAAAAATAAACGTTTCACCTCAATTCTCACAAAAGATATTTGAGTTTTAAAAACAGCCTTCTTTTCGCCCCAGCAAATTACTGGAAGCACCCCACAATCCCGCTTAAGGAGCTTGTGGGTGCAGTTGGTTAATTTTTGACCACGGGTCTCAAATTTTCGGTATAATCTTTTGATTTGTATCCGACCATGCCAGCACACGAGAAATTGATTGCAAGCAGAAAAAAAGTTCATTACTATCGTAATAACTTGTTCTAGAAAACGATTTGCTTGCAAAAATAATTTACATTTATTTACAATTCCTAGACATGGGAAGTCTCGAATCACAAAAAATAATAACCACAGCCAAAAATTACACATAAATGAGAGATATTCGATATTATAATTGTCACAACTTTTGCCTCTTTTCATATTTCAATTTTTTAGCTAGTCAATGTAATAATGGGCGCATTAAATCAGCATAAAATAAGTTATTGCGACGAAATCTGAAAAAAAAATTATTAAAATTTTGGTCAGTCTTTCCATTTTACTCAGATAATCGGAAATGATTTATGAAAAAGAGAAAGGAATCGATGTTACGTTGGTGAGTTATCTTATTTTGTAAAATATGTAATTTTGCCTAATATTTAACTATAGCAATGAATTTTCAAAAAGATTCCGGCAAATAAAAATGAATTAAAAATTTTTAAGTCTATATTGAAAGAGATTAATATGGAAAAATATAGTCTATATTGAAGAGATTAATATGAAAAATAATAATTGGCATTATGTTATTATTCGAAAGTTCATATTTGAGTAACTCTTAACCTTGGAAGCTCGAACCGATTATTCGGTTCAATATTTTAAACACTCTCAAAATGGGAGAAATAAAGCTTCAAACAAATAGTGAGCAAAATCCAACATAGATTTTTGCCAAAACAAAAATCTTCAAAATATTTACTTTTAAATTTATTTTCTCTTTTTTTCCCAATTTCGCCGAAAAACAGTCTAAATCGCTGATCCTATAATCCTGTTGAACTTTAGAAATTTCTGAGATATCAGTTTTAGGAAAGTATTTCGAGAATCTTTAACTGTAAAAATTATTACCCTACTGTTATCCGAACTCTTTTTATTTTTTTGTGAGTGATATTCTGGAAAAACTGTAAAATAAAAGAAATTATAGGCTTTGACAAAAAGACTTAAAAAAAAATAATATCTCATTTGATTTTTATTCAGGGGAAAACTTTTAATATGGCATAATGAGATTGAAAATAATTACGTCGGTTTGACAACAAAATATACAGTAGGACAATAGCCAGCAATAGGCTGTCAATTTAGATTCATGGAGAACAAAGTTCAAAATTAAGAATTTTTAGTAACTCGTATCGTGTTTCTTACACAATTCAGAGCAAGAAAATTGGCTTATGGCATTGAAGAATTTTAACTCCATGGCGTCTAAAATGGACAAACTGTCTAAATTACCATCAGTCTATCGAATAACCGACCCTTATTAGGAATTACCAGCTAATTTTTTTCACATGCTCTGAAAAGAGTTATTATACACAATCTCAAATACGTCGGAGATGTCAGAATTTAAGCTCTTTATTATCTATTTATATCTGATAAAACAGAATCCTCAGAGTCAGCTTCTGTAAAATTAGCCATTTTCATAATTTGTGTTTAAATGTTTTAAATATCAAAAATCAAATAGAGACTACATCTGAATTCAAACGCCACCTATTGTATTTCAATCATAAAAATGATCAGCTGAGTACGGCAGACGCTTGATATCTTGATATCCTGCTAAGTATTCATGCTCACGGGCGTTTTATAGTGTTACCACGGGTTTTGATTTCGATTTTCCGACAGATTTAAATTAATCATTCAAATATTTTTTTTATATTTCTTAAAAAATTATTATTTTTCAAAGATTTCAGCCGCGTATCAAGGTGTGAAAAGTTGAGCTAAAAATAACGGGATGAGATTTTGAAATTGAAAGCGCCAGAAGTTTGCATTAGTTAGTTCAGGTTAAAAATAATTTTCTGGTTTTTCATGGTAACCATAACTAAAAACGTATTTTTTTGTCGCTCTTTTCCTTATTTTTTAGTCAAAAATTTTATTAAATTATAAATTTTCAAAATTGGGCCTTCGGCTTGAACTTGAAGTCTAATAGGAGATAATTCGATGTGTAGTTATCACAATAAGCGCTCAAAGTTGGACCGAAAATCGGCTTTGGAGCCTCCACCGATTTATTCGATTCGGAGCTTCCAAGGGTTAATGTTATAGAATATGGAACCACAATTAGATTTCATTCTACAAGTTGATAGCTGATAATTTTCAATAATAAATCAATTTTTGACTTCTCAAGGTTAGGGACTACAATATACAATTGAAAAAATAAACGTTCACTCAATTTTCAACTCAAGATATTTGAGTTTTTAAATAGGGCTTATTTTTCCCAGCAATGTGCCCTGGGGAGAAATAAGCCCTTTTTTAAAATCAAAACTATTTTTGTGGGATTTAGTGGACCTCTATGTTTTTCAAATTGCACATTCGTAATCTTTGAAATGTTTTAAAATTGGATTCTATTTCTAGAAAATATTTTAACATGAGCCGTTAATTCACTCATAAACGGTAATGCTTAAAACAGAAAGTCTAAATCAAGTCAGCAACATTTAGTTTAAAAAACGGTTCTTGGTTCTAAAGTGTTTTTATAACTTTCACATATTAAATTTCTTGCATCAAGTACTGCCCTTACCTAACTGATGTTTCACAAAATCTTTTTAATAAAGTTCTAAAATTATCGAAAAAGATGCATAAAAACCTATTGCTGCTTTAACTCTCCATTGATCTTTTCGTGATATCCACGTATCCAAAATCACATAAGCCGATATTATTGGTCAGAAAAAATGCTCTTACAATCGCATTTGAAAACTATTTTTATAAATTCATCTCAATTCGCCCAGAATTATTTTTTGAAAATTTCCTTGCTATTAGTTAAATATAGGCAAAGATGTAAATTTTTTAATGAAAACGGACTATTTCTCACGAACGCTTACAAAATGCGCGCCATCATACATTGATTTTTTACGATATAATGAGCTTTAATTAAAAAGACTGTTTGTACAAAGGTTTACGAGTACAGTTCTAATAGAATTTTCGATTATGAAGATCTACTTTGGCCTGATAACTGGTGATATGAGAATATCCCAGTAATAACAGTTTTTTCAGCAGGTTTTTTTTCCGAAAAAAAGGTTCACAGTGGTATCTTATTTGATTAATGTCTCAAGAGGCCTAGTGTAATTTAAGGCTCAAAGTTAAAATTACTTTATCGCACTAGTAATTATAACTGTTTGCACAAAATTAGCAAGTTGTAGTCATCAATCTTAGAAATAAAGGCTATATTGAAAGCGGTGGAGAATATTCTGATGGTGAATATAACTTAAAACATAGTCCCTTTTTTTGTTAATATATATAATACAGTTATAAGCTCAGGGAAAGCGATGGATCCAGGGTGTATAGTGAAAAAAAGGAGTTTTTAATTTAAGTTAAATTTCTTTGAACAATTTATTGGTTGATATAAAATTTTCCCAATTTTTAAGATAAGCCGTGTGACTACGTTAGAAAATGCATGATGTTCCAAACTTACTATTGTTTCCGCACATTTAGTGCTAGCGACCTCCTATAGTGGTATTTTTTGTGTGTGAAGCCTTTATCATACGTTAAAAGCCACGGCCCCCTTAATTGGCTAGAATTGTGTTTTTAGAAAACAGTCAACTTTTTTTTGTTTTTTGAGACGAAATTTTAATTAAGACCAGGCTTAAAATTGAAAATTTTAAAAAGGGGCAAAATCTTACACAATTATAATGACGATTTGACATAAGAAATTTGCAAAAACTCAAAATAATGGGTAATCGATGTTTTTAACCTATCTTGTAGAGAAATTTTTTTCTGGTCTTTTAAGAACGCAGGTTTTTTTTTTTATGAAAAATTTTCAAAAAAAAATCGATTTTAAGGTCAATTTTTCGTGATTTTACAGGTAAATGTGATCGCAGTTCCTAGCGAAGCCGTATGAATGCTTAAGAAGGCTGATTTTTGCCAGTGCAAATTAAGCGTTTTTCGGCATACCCCGTTTTTTTAATTGAGGGTCGGCGACGCATATTTGACCTATAATGACCGGGTCAAAGTTCAAGTCAATCTCAAGTTCATCGTTAGAGCTTGTCAGTACCCCCAAAAGAATCGGAAAAGTCAACTTTCTAATGAACGTATTAGGAACTATGGGTCCAATATGTATGAGAGTCGCTAGAGAGGCAAAAACCTGGTCAACACCAAGGTCAACCTCAGTTCATCGTATAGACTTGTAGTCCCCTAAAAGAATGGGAGGGTGACTTTCTGATAGAAACGTATTAGCAACTATGGGTCCAATAATGTAAGCTGAAAGGTCGCTTAGAGAGCAAAACTAGAGAGCAAAAAAGTTTTTGCTCCTAAAGCGACTTTCAATACATTATTGACCCATACGTTCCTAATAGCTTCATGTAGAAAGGTCGACCATTTCCGATCTTTTTTGGGGTACTTACAAGTCTATAACGATGAACTTGAGGTTGACCTTGGGTGTTGACAGTTTTTGGCTCCTCTAGGCGACCTCTCAGTAACATTATTGACCATTAGCTTCCTAATACGTTCATTAGAACGTTGACCTTTCGCGATTCTTTTGGCGTCTTACAAGTCTATACGTATGCACTTGAGATGGCCTTGATTGGACCGGTCATTCATAGGTCAAATATTGGTCGCCACTCTCAATTAAAAAATCATGGGCAGCCGAAAACGCTTATTTTGCACTGGCCAAAAAATCAGCTTCTAGCACTTCATAGCGGCTTTCGCTAGAACTGGATCACATTTACCTGTAAAATCACGAAAATTGACCTTAAAAATCGATTTTTTTTTGGACTTTTCATAAAAAAAAAAAATCCTGGAGTCTTAAAAATGACCAGAAAAATTCTCTTAACCAGATAGGTTAACAACAATCGGATACCCATTTTTGAGTTTTGAAATTTCTATTTTCAAATCGTCAATATTGAAAATACTTTCATTAAATGTTTATTTTTGCTGTGATTATATCTTTGTAATTTGAGACTATCTTATGTTAAAATTTTTAAATAAATAAATAATTTTTTTTGCAAGCAATCCGATATCTGGAACTAGTTTATTCCGATTAGTAATAAACTTTTTTGCTTGAAAATCAATTTCTCGTGTGCTGGATGGTCGGAATACAACGAAAAATAATACAGTCCTCCCCTCGAAATGCAATAACCCCTTTAAACGTTCTCGAAATGACTGTTTTTTTCTGAAAAAGATTTCACACCCCTGAAAATGCATAATTTATTTTTGCAACAGTAGCGCAATCTATCTTTTTACGTACAAAAATTTTCTTTGAATATCTCCTACGGATCATCACCTGGCAAAAATGAATATTCCGATCGTTTTTTTGGGCGCGGAAAAGGGTTTTATATTTGTTTAATTGTCAGTAATGAGACTCAAAAATAACTGCCATATATAGGTCTTGCTTTCTTGTATAAAAATTATAAACCAAAATGTTGAGAAATACTCAGCGTAATAGTTTTGACATTAGCTACAAAAAAACAGAAATATATGATTTTTATATAGACAGCGGGTCGAAAAAAAACGCAGTCTTATTTTGGCTACTATTTTTCTGAAAATTCGTACACAAAATACATGAAGACAAGTATTGCTAGAATTATTAATACTCCGGAAACCTTCCACTGAGGAATTTAGGCGATAAGAATAAGTCTATCATTAAATTTATTAAGCACCGACTTCACTGGTATCTGTATATAATTTATGAATAAAGACGCGCTTAATTGTTTTTCTAACATCTATTCGTATTATAAATTTAAAATTTCTAGAAAATTTGATTTTAAAGTCTTTTGAAACTAGAATTCAGGCAACCACAATTCGTTTTTGTGTAGGTAGAATTGTTCAAAGAATCGAAACCAAACATAAAAATATCAAGAAAAAAACAGTTTTTTCTCGAGAAAAAGGCATGCCCCCTTGAAATGCGCATAATCCCTTTTGCCGCCTTGAAATGCCTACTTTTTTTGGATTTTTTTTGGCATTTGAGCGAGGGGGTAGGGACTGTACGAATTTGAGACCGGTGGTCGAAGGCTATAATTCAGATGAGCCAGTTTGTAGAACTAGCTTTCCAACTTGCGTCAGAAAATGTGCCCAAAACTTTTTGTAGCTTACACTCCGTGCAACATAAGTAGGGTGGCGCAGCGGGGAAACCCTTAACAGACGAACTAAACATCCTGATAAAACATTTATTTGCTATCGGGGGTAACATCGCCACCGAAAAAGACGATTCCGGACTCGGAATTTCCGAGCCAAAGAAAATTATACAGCGAAACAAGAAGACATAACGCCACAATAGAAAATCTATCTCCTCCAGTTTTTTTATGAAACAACACAACATAAATTTTAATACAACCTGGTATAATTACTATTTAAAACTTACAGGGGGCGTTTATTGTCGACTAAGTTGCTATATTTTGTATAAACATGCAAAAAACCACCGTTTTTTGGACTTACGCCTCGAAAACTTATCTCCTCCCCGGTTAAAATTTGCAATTAGCTCAAAATTTTGCAAAAGCCTATTCTAGACAAAAAAAACTTTACATGGTCGTTTTTTTGCATTTCGATCCCAACTAAATATAATTTTTCAAGGGTTACGTGAAAAATTTCCGAAAAAATGTGCTTCGAATTTTTTCGAAAGTTAAGCTCAAAAGAAAGCTGGGGGTGAAAAAAGTAATATAGGTCGGCATTAATCCGAGGCGGTGGGCGAAACCGTGATCAACACCCCATTATTTTATATTTTAAGTTGGCTCCAAATCATTTCGGCATATGCTTTGGTACCAACTGCCAACATGCATGGTGTACCATTGAATGAAACTGCGCCGAACTTTTTTTTTAAGAATTGCCATATTCTCTAATTAAAAAGTTATGGGTTAAAATTTCATAATTTTTAAGTCAAGATAAACGAAATTCAGCATGTTTTAACTAATTGGCAATTGGCCAAGAAGGTTGATACCAGAATTTTTCGCAATGTTTAGTTTGTTCATCGTATTTACTTAATAAGCGGTACTTTAACGCAATTTTAATCCAAAGCGCTTTAATTTGTCGAAAAGAGAGAGATAGTAACTATATTAATATTATCTAAGTGCCGATAACTTTGGTCTGATTGGGGACGCTTAGTCAGCATTAACCATAATTACTTCCTGCATATCGCATGCAGGAAGTAATTATGATTTATGGTAAATTATTGTGTAAATTCAGCTTAACGTTACATCATACAAGTTAACTCTATTTGGAACATTCATATCTGGAGCATAATAAAGGATTATAATATCAAATAACGTCGTATTATATCTTAAATCGGCAATTCTGGACGATAAAAGTTCCAACGCGGCGGTTCGGGATTAAGAGGGATTAGTGTTTTTTAATTGGGTCCAAAATTTCGTGTCGCTCAATCAAAAATGTCGCTTGCGTAATTTAAGCCGCCTTGGAACTTTTTAAGTCAAGGATTTAAGGAATTTAAGAATATCGATATTATTTAGTTAGCAATTTTGTAGTTTCGCTATTTCGACTTAAACAAAAAAGCTTCAATGGCGAGAACCGAGATCAGCCAAGAAAATAAATCATCTATAATACTACACATTGTAGACGCAATTAGTCAAATATTGTGTATATTTAAACAAAATCTCACATGCTGAAACAATAATTGATTGCTCGAACCGATCAGAACACGAGCCTTCAAATAAAAGTGATATTTTGTCTTAAAAAGAGCCTACTCTTTCTGTGAGTTTGGAAGATTCGTAAATTATTTCCTAGACTTTTTTATTGACCTCAAAATACGCAGGCAGAACCTGTTTACTATTGCTTGTCAACTTTCGCTAATGATTTGCAACCAGAATATCAAAAAACGCTTTTTGAGCTTATTTCGAGGGTCTCATGCAAAAGCCTACTCCTCATCAAGATTTTTAGATTAAAAATTTGAACAGCTGAGAAATTTGACGAGAGCTGTAACCTATCGAAACCTAAATTCTAATGTTTTTTGTGGTTTGCGAAACGGTACTCTTCAAATTTTGAAAATCCATCAATTTCTGATTTAATGCTTAAAGGAGGTGCCATTAACTCGGGCAGACTAGAGTCAATAATATAAGTTAATAAGTTATATAATATAGACTTAACGAAAATAATAAGTCAGTATTTTTTTTATGCTTATCATAGTTAGGCTGAACCGATATAAATATGTTTCGAGCTTAATAAAATCATTTTTTATCCATTTTAGGAAAGATTTGAGTTCGAGTTTTCATTCTTGAAATTCGTAAAAATTTTCAAAATTCAAACCATTATTGAAAATTTTCCGCCATTTTTCGTCCAAAATTTTTCTGATTTTTTATTTTAATATATGGGTAGAACAAAAAATAGCCACTTACTTTCTTCAAACTGAAATTGAAGAAATTTGAATTTTAATCTATTTTTTTTAATTTGAGTTTATTATTTCAAGAAAAAGTTTTTGAAATTTTCTTTAATATTTTTTCATCTTCTGGATTTTTCAAAATCGTCGCTGAAATTTTTATTTGCAATGAAATATGACCCCATTTGTGTCGTTTTTTAAATTTGATCTTTTGGGGGCATATTACAAAATTTGACCACCCGAACCTATTTGTAGGGTTTCCACCATTAATTTCGACAATACGAAATAATGGGTGGTATTGGTTCCGGAAACTTCTTGGGGGATGAATTATATTGGGCAAAATGGAAAAAAAAATCTTGAAAACAAATTTTGGTAGTCACCGTGGATCAAATATAGCGATTTTTTCGGTTTTTCAGTATTTATTAAATATAAAACAGATGCAAATCGGTGATTTGAGTCCACCGTTACTTATTAATGAATTAACCAACTTTTTGGAAAAAAATAAAAAAATTGAAAATTAGATTTTTTGGCTCCCAAACCTCGATTTTTCGGAGAAAAAACAGTGAAAGTAAGAAAACAGGGGAGCCCATTTGATCCGACAAAATTATTTATCATCAAAATAACCGCCTTGGTGAATTAGTTAAGTAACAGTTTTTTGATACTATATCTCAGATAGATGGTGTCATATTACACTTTTTTGTGAATTTTCGGAATTTTTTTCAGAGTAATTTCTCTAAAACTAGAAAAAAAAAATTGCTGAAAATTTTTTTGCAGACTTTTCAGACAATTCCTAAAAAAATGAAAAAAAAATTTTTTTTTTCGAAAAAAACTTTTTCGAAAAAAAAAATTTTTTTCTTCGAAATTTTTTTTCATTTTTAAATCGTCTAAAACGTCTGCAAAAAATTTCAATCAAAAATTTTTTCCAAGTCGTAAGAAAAATACTTAGCAAACAATCCGAAAATTCTCAAAAATTTGAAGGTTTTCGTTTGAATTAATTAAACCTCATCGGTTAACTCCAGTAATATTTTTATCTCAATAACGTGAATATTTGAATTAGGCCTGTCACCCTGTCGAGGCCAACATCGAGACTAAGACGCGGTCAAAAAAAATCCGAGGTAATCAATTCCTGATAATTTCCGTTGGAAAAATTGAAAAAATATTTTTGAAAATTTTCGAAATTTTTCGAGATTTTTTTTAAAATTTTTTTAAAATTTCGAGATTTTCAAATGACCGGAAATGACCTAATATGAATATCAAACGAAAAGAAAAAATAATTCTAAGACTTTTGGCTGAAAAATAAATTTTGAAAATGTTTGTCTTTTTTTTTTCAATTTTAGATTTTCAAATCTTATTTTTTTTATTCGAATGAGTCATTGTATCAGATGGGTGGAACCGGAAGTTGTCGGTAGAATTTGCTGCACACGTCAGAATTCGATAAAAGGGGTCATAATTACCCCATGTAAAATTTTCAGCCGACATTCTAAAATAATTAAAGGGGTCGTGGATTTTAAGAAGTTGAAAAACAGTGTATTTTTCAAATTTCTTCTAGTCATTTTTAATGTTTTTTAGCTTCTGAGCAACCCAAAGTTTGACAAACAAATTTGCTTGTTTAGGGCGAGTTCGAATAACCGAAGACCGATAAAAGGGGATTTAATGTTTTTTGATTAATTTGTTGAAAATGAGCCCAATCGGCCGAAGGCACGAAAAAAAGGGGATTATGGTTTTGAATTTAAATTTTGTTGAAAAATGAGCCCTAATCGGCCGAAGGCCGATAAAAGGGGATTTTGTTTTAATTTAATTTGTTGAAAAATGAGCCCCGAATTCGGCCGAAGGCCGATAAAAGGGGAATTTTTTGTTCTTGATTGAAATTGTTAAAAAATGAGCCCCCAAAATAGGCCGAGTTTTCAATTTTCAATTCGAAAACACAAAGTTAACATTTACAATTTAATTTTGAAAACAAGTGACCAATTTGGATAAGGAAGCTTTAAAATTTGGGAAGAATTAATCTAATTTTGAAAGAAATTTACAAATTTTTATGAAAAATTTGATATTTTTTCCAAAATTTGGGAAACTTTTGTTTAAAAACCCATATTTGAAATTTTTTTTTTCCAAATTCGGAAACTTCTCGAATTTGAATATTTACGCAAAAAAATAAAAAACATCTTTTGAGAAAATTGTAAAATTTTGTGAGAAATTGTCAATTTTAAACAAAAATCTTTAACGAAAAATTTATTTTGTTGCAAAAGTTATTCGCAAAAAATTATTCAAATTAGAAAAAAATTTTTGGTTCTTTTTTTTTTAAAATTGAAATTCCAAATTTTGGTAAATTAAAGAAAAAATTTACAAATTTTCAAAATCAAATTTTTAACAAACCTTTCAAATTTTGGAAAAAATTATCAATTTTTCTAGAAAATTTGTTACTTCTTTTCAAAAAATAAATTAAAACATTTTATCGGCCTTCGGCCGATTTGGGCTCATTTTTCAACAAATCTTCAATTAAACATAAAAAATCCTCTTTTATCGGCCTTCGGCCGATTTGGGCTCATTTTTTAACCAAATTTTAAATTTTAAACATTAAATTCCCTTTTATCGGCTTTCGGCCGATTTGGGGGTATTTTTAACAATTTTAAATTTTTTCAACATTAAATTCCCCTTTTACGGCTTCGCCGATTCTGGGGCCTTCATTTTTTAAACAAATTTTTAATTTTCAACATTAAATCCCCTTTTATCCCTTCGCCCGATTTGGGCTCATTTTTTACAAATTTTAATTTTAACATAAAATCCTTTTATCGCCTTCGGCCGCATTTGGGCTCATTTTTTAACAATTTAAATTTTAAACCTAAATCCTTTTATCGGCCTCGGCGATTTGGGGCTCATCTTCACAAAAATTAAATTAAAAAAAATTAAATCCACCTTTTATCGGCCTTTTTTTTCCAAAATTTTTGCTTTCGTTTTTCTGCATTTTTTCAACATTACCGAATGAATGCAAGAACAAGGGGTCATACCTTTTGTTTACTTTCAAATTATTTTTTTTTAAAATTTTATTGTTTTCAGATTCTAAATTTTTTTAAGTATTTTTAAAATTTGGTAGAAAAAAATTTTTGAAAATTTTTTTGCGGGCGTTTAAGCAATTTTAGAAAAATGAAGAAAAAAATTTCGAAATTTTTTTGTTTTTGAAAATTTCGAAAAATTTTTGAAATTTTTTTTTTCACATTTTTTCAATTGGCTGAAACGCTCGCAAAATTTTTTTTTTTTCGAAATTTTTTTCACCAAATTTTTTTGGAAAAAATTTAGCAACCCAACTTCAAAAATTTTTTTTTCATAAAAACAGCCAAAGCCTAGCTTGTGACTAGAATTCATCATCACTGGAATTGATGTATCTTTCATATTCAAAAAATCCAGATGTTTGGGCGTGTTTTGCGAGATTTGGGAGCAAAAAAACCCCCCTATTTTGGCCAAAATAACGATTTTTCGAACTAAATTATCATTTTTTTGAAAAAAGAGATTTAGAAAAAAAATATTTATATCAAAAGACGCGCAAAAATATTTTCACACGAAACCAGTAATATGTTGAAAAATCAACCCTAAGTGGTCGATTTTTGCCGAAAATCGATTGGTGGAAACCCTACCTATTTGCCATAAAATTTTATGTGCTCTCTGCTGTTGAAAACTGAGCTCCTTACGGCAAATTGGGTTCTAGAAATTAATTTATATTTCAATGATTCGGCGGGCCGAAATGCTCAATATGGACATTTCCGAGAACAAATTACATCAGAAAAATATATTTTTTACAATATTTGGAATGGCAGTAAAATTAATATTTATATACATGTAATATGACCCATAGGCTGCATTTTGAGAATTTGACCTTTTTGGGGTCATATTACAAATTGACCTGATATAACTCGCCCAAATTCTAAGTGTCTTTGGTGATGAAATTAAGCCTTAAGGGCATACGGTTTCTCGAAATGGAGGTTTTAAGATTTGACCGGTATTCGTATTCCGGACTCCCAGGTAAGATAAATCTATTTGCCGAGATCTAACCTTTGACGTTGTCCACATATTTGAAAATTTGTTCTGAAATCGGGAATAAGCCGTTTTGAAGAACATTCGAACCCGACTGAATTCAGCCCTTAAATTTCATTATCCGCGGCGGGATTTCCAGATGTGTATATTTCTTGGGAGGGTTAATAAACAATTTAGGAGCCGTATTGAAAACACTTGGACACGACAACAAAAACAATTTTATTCAGTCCGTTTCTTAATAGTAACGTAACTGGGTAAGTGGGCTGTGGATATATAAATATAATTTTTATATATATTATAAATTAATAATTTTTTGTAAAAATTCTGAAAATTAAATAAAATTAGCTTAAAAAAGCGCTATTAAGTAAGATTAGAAAATTGACAAAATAATAATTTTGAATAGAGAACAGCTGTGAAAATCGTATTCACTTGAAATTTTCATTTTGAAACGTGATTTTGACAGCTGTCCTCAACTTTTAAAAAACATTTTGCAACTATTTTAAACATCCTCGATTAGGTCACTTCTTTTGATAATAAAAACAGCTTATAAAAAAAATTTCGCAACAAAAAAAAAATTCCCCTAAAAAAAATATGCTGCAAACAGAGCGCCTGATTAAGGAATTCAAAAAAATGTACAAAAAATTTTTTTCAATGTAGGACAAGCTGTAAAAATGCACATTGAAACTTTCAAAAATTTTATTTTGAACTGCTTTGACAGCCGTCCGCAACTTTTTGAAATTTTTTTTTGGCCTTTTTATTCTTAAAGCTCTTGATCATGCGCTTTTTTTAAGGGTAGTGTCGACAACGGCATGAACTTTGAATTCGCATTTCCCACCATAATGTACAGTGAAAGTGGTTTTTCATATTTTCAGCAGATATTAGTTTATGCAAGAATTAAGAATATAAAGTTCCCAAGAAATGAACACTTTTATGTAGAAAAACGTAAAAAAAAAAATATTTCACATTTTTTTCTTTCATATATATCGCTCTGCAAAAAATCTACCACATCTGCCGGACTTATGGCACCCCTTAAACCCACACAACTATATTTTATCAACGGGGAAAAAGTAGTTTTTGATAAAATAATATCAGTTTCTTTTTCAAATGTCCATATTTTCCACGAAATGAATATAAACATCAAATTGCGAATCATGTTTTACGTTGTTTTACGACGTTGTCTCGTGGCGAGGAACTAGATAGGAATATTTTAATCGTACCATCGAAGGAGGGAGTTAATGTTTTTTAATGGTTTTGGGGAACCCTCTATAAATGGGTGACATCCGGATATAAGGGACCTTAAAGTTATAACCAGCAATCAGGGCCAATGTAATTGTTCTTTTTATTCTCGTAGTCATTTAGGGGAAGTGTAACAGTACACATGTGTCTTGAAATGCTTATAAAATAGTGAAGCTGGTTAAATTATTATAAATAAATTTGGCTTAAAAAATGTTTACAACATTTTCTATGTTTAATTGTTTAAAGAGGTAACATTAAGGGGGAAATGTTCAATTTGACATTGGCCGTGCCAATAAATTTGAATTTGCCATTGGTTGCATAATTTCATAATATTTTTCGAAAGAATCGGGCCGCCAGCCCCGTTATCTTGGAGAAAAAATTATGCACACAATGTCAAAAATTAAATTTATTTTGCAATGTCTAACTGATCATTTTCACATAATGTCAAATAGATTTTGGACACAATGTCAAAAATTTTTGGTAATAATAATTAAAAATAACAAATATTTGTAAGCTTACCGGATCGTTATATTTAAAGCTTTTTAACAGATTTTAATGCAAAAAGAGTTGTGCCCTGCTTTCGATAAATAGGGATGATGGCAGTATGATATAAATACGTATTCATTAAATGGATTATTAAAAGATTTAATATCTGAGGGTTTAAGGTAATATATAATTACGTTTTTAATTTAAATGAAATATAAAATAATATCTTGAGGATTTAGGGTCTTGTTTTAATAGATATTTTTTTAATAAATATTTAGCGACAAAATAAACTTATAATTGAAATTTTCGAACTGTTATAATTACGGACAAGACCATTGGGGAATTTCGGTTTCCGAAAGGTTGGTCTTAATTTCCGCGAAAACTTTTTTGCCGCCTAGTGTGACTAAAACAATTTCAATGGTCATTTACTATTGCTTAAGAATCGTAAGTTTATAAGTTAAGAAGTCAGACCAGACTTTTTTTTGTTTTTTTATCCTCAACAGTTGGCCGGTAATTAACTGTTGATTCAACCGTTTTCTAAAAAGCAAATTTAGTGAGGATTTCAAAACAAATTCCAATAAATAAATAAATTTGAACATAGTTCTTGCACGTTTATGGGAAATCAATACCACAATATCAAAACCGAATTTATTATACAAGATTACATACATTTTCATAAATAAACAAAAAAAATAAGCTGACTGACATTCGAATTTATGGAATTTCCGGTTAAGAACACTCATTTACCGGCGAACTGGTCGAAAACAAAAAAAAAATTGGTAGACCACAAATTTACTTGCTACACATAACACGCAAACGCGTTTGTTGATATCTGGCATGGTCTTTGAAAAACATACTGAAAGTCGGCGGCCAACCGTGGAGCAGTTAAAAAAAGCTACCTTAAGGCGGTCCAACTCTAGGCTGGTGCTACCAGGTTTTGATACCCATAATTTTCATACAAGATAACTATCGACTAACATTTTACAGTTAATTTTTGCGTTAAAAAATGTGGTCCGGCCTGGAAACTACCTAAAAATAATATATTTTTCATTCCTCCAGTGTTCAAATTCTACGTCTGCTCAAAAGTTTCAAAGGCTGCTCGGGCACAATTCATATTTTGACCGACTTTTCAAAACTTAAAAGTTCAATATTTTGCCGCCTAGTGGTGAAGACCAAAACCAATTTCAATGGTCATTTTACTATTGGTTAAGATGCGAATTAAGTATAAGGTTGAAGTTTAGACATAATTCAGAATAGCAAAGCATTGCAATTAAAAAAAGTATTATTAAAAAAAAAGTGTAAATAGTTTGGCCGCCAGACGAAGTAATTTTTGAACACAATGTCAATATTTTTTGCATTTGTAAAGCAACATGGTACCAATTTAGACAGTCTAATGCAATTTTCATAAAAAATGGAAATTAAAAACTTAATTTCAACAGAAATTTGAAAATTAAAAATTAATATCGATATAAATATGAATTAAAAATTAAATTGTTCATAATTTTGACAATTAAAATTAATTTCAAAGATACAATTTGAAATTAAAAAATAATTTCGATAATTTTGTGAAATTAAACATTCTTATTACTAATATTGAGGATATTATTGATCAAACACCGATAATGTAAAAAAGCAAATTAAATACACAATATCGATTTGACATTATGAGGGAAATGTTCTA
>SCLH01000532.1:29633-52619 GCA_004367855.1 Oikopleura vanhoeffeni | reverse complement strand
TTAAGGGTCCAAAAAAACAAGCTCAAAATTGATTTGGCCGTGAGTGGCCATTTATGCGGCTTAAAGTTTAACTTAAAACCTTAGTGTCCTCACAAAAACTTATTATACGTTTGAAACCCTAATAATCATCTTTATTTAGGGTGTGGGCACTGGATTTTATGCATCTTTTCGGGAGATTGCTGACGAAACTGTGCAATCTGGACATAGTTTGACTGGGCTTGGAGAGAAAATAGTGTAGTTGAAAATTTCGAATATTTTATCCAATGGTTTTGCTAAATGCTTATTTATTGTGTATGCTGATACTATTCTGTAGCCTCGGAAGATAAAAATTTCCTGTGAAAATCTGTAAATACAAATTTAAAAAAAAATGTTAAATTTTTACGTGCTTCGAATAAATCAGTGCGCTTGGTAATTGTGATAAATCTTCGATATTTTTTTTTATCTTACGCGTTGACATTCATTCTAAGTTTTAGAGCGGATATATAAATAACAGTAGTAGCTCACCTAAAACCACTTAACAACTTTTGCAAAAGAGGGTTCAACTATTCACAGGCTAAGGTTGGTTATGAGTGGTACAGTTGTTACTCTGTTAAAGTTACCCCTATTATAGTTACCTTTTATCTGTTATAGTTACCCTTTTAAGAGAAGTTTATTTTAAAGATAATCTACGGAAAATTTCATATTCGAGTCTCTAAATGCGACCAGTACTCACTTCATAATAAAATTTAAGTTATGTCTGTTTTTAAAATACAAAAAACAGATATAAGTTACAAAAAAAGAATTCTCAAATTAAAAAAATATTGAGTAATTATCTGTTAAAGTTACCCCGGGCAATCACTCATTAAAGTTACCTTTTATTTGTTATAGTTACCCTTTTTCAAAAGTTCAGGGGTAACTATAACAGAGTAACTACTGTATTTAAATTAAATTTTGTTTTGAACAACATGAAATCCACACCACGGTCGACAAATGAAAATACCTGTTTAACATTTCAAACACTTTTATACATAATGATAAACATATGTGGCTGTTTAAATACATACATATTGCTTTGTCCAGGACAATTGAGGTCCTCAATACACTTTTTTGTCCAGATTTGCGTTGACCACCCCTTTAATAGTCATTATATCTATAGTAAGTTAACCAAATTGAGTGGTGACTCATCTGATGAGCATCAAAGAACAAAGCAATGTTTTCAACATATCGATTATGATGCCCGGGTAACATAAATATCTTATTTGCCTGTTAAAAGAATAGGGAATAAGATATTTATGTCACCCGGGCATCATGATGGATATAGCGAATACAGTAGAATAAGTATTACTACAAGTATATACAAATACAGTATGTGTTTTTTTACTCTGGAAATGGGAACTTGCTGTGAAGCCAATTGTCGCAAATTAATTATGGTAACTAGGTGGATTATATTTTGAAAGCCGAGTTATTGTCGACAGCGAGGGTTTAAAAAAATAATTGGCCTAGTTGGCCTAGTATTTTTGAACATTAATTATGAAAACCGTAGGCATCACTTCAGCGAGAAATACCTTCGTCTCTAACTAGACTCGACGCTCTATCCTTACCAAAACACTATAGCCAGGGGTCGGCAATACCTGTCCTGTCCTGAATTTTAGGACAGGACAAGGACAGAAAATATTGAAACCTGTCCTAATTTCTGTCCTGGCCTTGAGGACAGGACCAGGACAGAAAATAATAAAACCTGTCCTAATTTCTGTCCTGTGAAAATTATATATTTTTTGAGTTTAAATTTGAGAAAAATATATTTCAATCTTAAGTCTAAGTAGCTCGGTAACTGATACGCTGGACTTGTTTCCTACTCTTTAGAGTTCAAATATTTCAGCAGTCTTTATTTTTCTTAGGACAGGACTGGACAGGACAGAAATTTTTGAAATTGTCTGCCTCAGGACAGGACAGATACCTGTCCTAGGACAGGACAAGACAAAAAAATTTGAAATTTGCCTGCCTCAGGACAGAAATTTTCAAATCTTGTGCCGACCCCTGACTACAGCTGTAGTCAAATTCTTCAAAAAACATCAGTTGAAACTTTACGATACTTGTAAAATAAATGCGGTGATATACGAAATAAAAACAAAATAAACTTTATTTTTAAAATTCTTTATAAGTCGTTGATTTTTGGCTTCCAGTTTTGTAACGTTGAAAATAATGTTTCATTATTGGGTCCGATAATATGTTATTTGATATTAGTAATGTACAAAATGCCCTTAATTTTAATAAAATTCCTGCTACAGTGCTCATCTTACCATTCATTTGGCAAGTTAGTTAGTTTGAAAAATAAAAGAAGTGCCGCAATGCCACAAGCAGGGGTCGGCAGACCGACTTGAAAAAACCTGATTGGATTGACCTGATCCGGATTGACCTGATCGGATTGAGGAAATTTAAAAACTTGATCAGATTGACACGTCATGACGTGACCCCTTAATTTTCAAAAAAGCGTCAAAATATTGAATTATAAATCTTAGTTTTCTAGATTAAATTATTTTGGCGTCAAAACTATTCGTATGAGAAAGTGTGCGAATTTGTTATTTCGAGACGCGCTAACTTTTGGAGAGTAATCAGGAAGCGATCAAATTCAATCACGAAGAAACCTGATTTTAAAAAATAGAAAATTTCAAAAACATTGAGAAACCCAATTTGTGATAAATTTCATCCGGTGATTGGCGAGGAAATTGAATCACGTGATGTCGCTGCTCAAGCTGGAATTCTTTGCACAAGAGCCGCCATAAACAAATTGCCAAAGTTTAATTTTTTGAGATAAAAAGCTGAAAATATCCTCAAAATGGACTCCGATATTAACGCCGACATTGGACTCCGACAAAAGGCACCGTGCGCCGTAGAGATACGAAAAATGAAATCGAGCATCCGCGGCATTTTGATCAGTGCGCCAAGGAGGGTATGCCAATTTCGCCACACAAAAAATAATCTTAATCACGATAAAAAGTCTAATTATAAACGAAGTTTTGTGCTAGTATATCGATTAGGATCCCTTGGTGCATAGAATGACTCTTTTTTTCTCATTGAAAATTTTAACTTGAGAAAAATCGATAGAAATCAAAGTTAATGAATTTTTCAGTAATTTATCTTAAATTTTCCAAAGTTTGTTTGATACGGTATCAATGATACCCTTATTGTTATACTTCCGGTTATTTAAAAATCTCGTATTTTGGAAAAGTTTGTCAAAAATTATCATTATTTTTTGAAAATTTTGAAAAATAAAACAATTTTTTTGCACAAAATCATTTAGATTTTCTCGGATTTATTAAAATTTTGAGAAAAATTTTCAAAAATATTTTTTTCACAAAAAATATCAGGAATGGCTTCCTCGGATTTTGAAAATCGCTCTTAGTCTCTATTTTAGCCTCGACAGGTGACAGGCTACATCCTAGTCATCAAAAAATCCCTAGATACGAGTAGGGTGTTTTAGGAGCTGATTTGAGATGACGGCTTTCTCGATTTTGGAAACCCCATGAAACTACATATTGGCAAGATAGAGATAGAGAATTTAATTCCGCATGTGCTACTAGATTTATTTTTTTGAATTTCAGACCCGTCACTAATTATTGCCCGAAAATGGAAGAATATTCTCTGAGAAAAAAAGACGTGTTGTGCACCCGGGGATCGTAATAGATATCAATGAGGGTTTATTAAACAATTGTGATGTCCCTCAAAATTGCATTTTGCAACTTTTGTCGATTTCTTACAAAAAAAGTCACCAACTAAGGGTCATTCACTTATTAACAGTCCGCAAGTAAATAAAAAATCCTGCGTTTGGAACTTTTTCATTGGATTTCAAATCCCGAAAACTAATTTTTAAGTTTTTAAAATATACAGTTTTAACAATGTAGTGTTTTACTCTCTAGCTCCCTTTGGTGTTGTCCAATAAGAGCTTCAAACCCGAGTTCAATTGAGGACACGAAAGTAAGCGCATAGCCTATAAAAGTAGCCTATTAAAAGTACTGAAGATAATCTTGCGGCTGAGTATGCTCGTCACGATAGATCATCCACACGCGTGTTCGCTCTGAAGATCTTAAATTTGGCGATGAAAATTTCCTTCACAAATTGGTTTGTATGTTCACAATTTAGGGGTGGCGTCGTATCTGTCCCTTTAATCCCGGCCCTATAATAATTCTAGGGCAGTTGTGAAAAATCTGAGGATACTCGTTTATAGGTCTAGCCTTCGCCTAACGATTCCATATCTCAAACTTAACTTTGTTACATCACACCACCAGGAAGTAGCGGATAAATGAGAACAAAAATGTGATGAGAAGGAATTGTCCAAATTTTGACCTTTTTTATTCTAGAATCTCACTTGAACGCCGATTTTTCCATTTCAAACTATCTTCTTTTAGACGAATGTTTAGAAAAAGTCGTTTTTCGACTAAGGTAGATAAATATAATGCCGTCAATCTGATGAGGCTGAATTTATTATTTTCATTCTAGAATTCTAGAAAATTGACCTGAAGTAAACCGGAAATGAAAAGTCCGAAAAAAATTTCGTCTGATCGGAACAAAAGTACCACCAAATTTAGGCTGAGAGTTCACTGATCAAAAAATCTGGTTACAGCTAATCAAAATTTTGAACCAATCAGCGTCAAATTCGATAATTATGTTTAAAAAATTTGCTTATTAATAATTTAAATTCTAGAATTCGATTAAGACATTTTCGATAATTTTAATTTCATGCATCGTTTTAGGCGGGTCATATTTAGCAATAAAACTGTTCCTATCAAGGTAGAATACCGGTTTTATGCGGGTTAAAGCTAAAAAATATTTTATTTTGAAATTCTAGATTTTGTTCTTTGTTTCATTGTTTTGAAAAAAATAATATATCTTCAAAGGGGACCCCTATAGATCTTCAGAACGCAAACGCGTGTGGATGATCTATCGTGACCAGCATCCTCAGCCGCAAGATTACCTTCAGCACTTTTAATTTATTTCTAAAAAAGACAAAGTAACGTCTGAATGTGCATTCCCCTCAAAGAAAACTCACGATTCTAGAATTGAATAAAGAATATCAACAAGTGGAAGGGGAGGCTCTGGAAAATGTATTATCTCGGCTAGGGTTTCGTGGCTGGGAAGATCAGTCTATGAATCAAGCTTTTTATGACACTTTTCGCTGGAATTTTACAAGAAATGCTCACAATACTTATGTCATGCCAGTTATTAATGAGGGAAATGCTCATATTTTTAAAACTGTTAAAAATACAAAAAACAGCAAAAGAGGTTAGTAGTAAGAGCTTAGTAGAGGCTAGTACTGCATGACGATTTGAAATTTTGAAAGTGAGAAATTGGTACCGATTTTATTTGCTCATCTTTTAAAGTTAACAAATAAAACAGAAGTAAGCTAATTCTAAAGAAAAAGTTCTCTACCAAAGTGAAATTTTTTGGGTCTTGTACCAGTCAGTCAAAAGTTTAGCGTTAAAGTTGAACCACCGATACCAGAAATGATATTTCCGAAAATTGATACAGTCAAATATGCACCAAAAGGTTTTCTGCAAACGGTATTATAAAATATGGTTAAATTTTGACCATAAACGCGGCTAGAACCGAAATTTAAATAATTTTAAAAATTTGTCAAATAAATCTTATTTCAGATGTAGCACTGTTTATGGTCAAAATGGCCCAAAATATCGTTCATACCATTCATTCAGCGCATCTTTTGACAAAAAAAAATTTGAGAAAATATCACTTCCAGTACCGGTGATTCAACCAATTGATCTTGACTGACTGGTACATCATAGTGCTCAAAATATTACACTTTGGAAGAGGAACTCTTTTTTTTGAATCAGCCTTTGTGGGGCATTTATAAATATTAAAAATTTCTACTGAATTTCGCGTTGAAATTAAACAAAAATGATCTCCAGAAAATTTGAGGGATCATGTCACAAAAATGAAATTACAAAATAATTCTTAGCAATAGAAAGTTGCTGAAGATTTTTAAGTTTTAAGATCAAGTTATAACTGAATTTTTATTCTTCTGGCGCATATCTGGCTATTTTCATTGCGCGTTAAACGCGCCGCGTTTATTGAAATTTTTCATCTCAAACATTTGTATGCTTACGTTTTTTTCGTTAAAATGGCCCGAAAATGTTCGATGTTATTTAAATAAAAGCATCTAGAGCAAACATTTGGCGTTATTTAAAAAAAAAACGATTTTTGACGACCTAAAACAGCTACTACCGAGTGGTCGAAAAAAATTTTGACCAAAATTTACCCATTTTTTGCTCGGGAGGCCGAAATAGTGCAATGAGGACCCGACTTGGTGAAATTTTCAAAAAATCCAATCCCTGGTTATGGCCAAGATTTTCACGTTTTTTAGTAATCACAAATGCGAAAATAAAAAACTGACTTTCTCACCGCGAAACTTGGGAAAGTTCTCCTTAATGTTTATCCCGCAAAAGAGGTGTCATTACATTCGCTTAGTCGTAGGCGGATGAGGTAAAAAGATAGCTTTGCGTAGGCAAGAAAAGTGACTAGCTGCGGGAGAAGAATATTCTGTTCCAACCCCGTTCGAGCTAAAATATCTGCTCGGAAAATACCGAGCAAACCGATCAGATCGGTTTTTTTCCGATCCGATCACGTTACTTTCAAATCGGGTCCGAACCGATCCGATCTTTAAATTTTGAGATGTGCTCCCGAGCAGATCCGATCACAAAATGTCCGATCTGATAGGATATGTGATCGGATCGGATATATTTTGCGCCCCGTGAAGCTAATAATTCAAAATTACTGCTTTAAAATTCTTGAAAATCTGCTCGGATGCCCTTCCCTGGTTGGAACAGGATATAGCCTATATCATATCAATAACGGGGCCCTGCGGTCACTTTTTCAGCCAAACTTTTTATTTAATTCGGCGTTTGAAAACGACTCAACCGATTGAGTTCAAACTGAGCACAATTATTGGAAGAAAAATAAATTGACACAAAATAGTCCGAATCAGGCCATTGTTTCCAATTTTTTCAACTTAAACTTACAATTAAACTATTTCAGTAATCTTGGAAACAATCGAAACATGGTCCGATTCTGACCTATTTACTATTATTGTTTCATTCACTATATATTTGTGCTCAGTTTGAGCTACCAAAAAACTTAATCGGATGAATCGTTTTCAAAAGCCGAATTATATAAAAAATTTGGCTGAAAAAGTGACCGCCGGGCCCGTAATAGATATAGGAGACGTTATAATAATTATATTTTGATTCAGGGCTTGGTGCCATAACTGACAATCAGAAAGCATCTGGAAGAGGCAGGACCCCGGCAAAGGGCTACGTTCGTCGCCCAGCTAGAATTGAGGTGCTACATAACAGATCGGCTTATAAATGGGAAAATACCGAAAATAGAATTCCCGATCAGGTATAAATCCAACTATATTTTAGTATTTACATAGGATATCCGATTTTTACTCACAATTTTATATCTGATTTTAGCAAAAAATGACAAGGATTGTCCGGCCACCAACACCAATAGTTCCGGAGCCAGAAAAGGTCCCTGGTTTTCGTCTTGATGCACCAAAAAGAACTGCCACAAACCCCTCTGATCGGGCTGAATACGAACAGAAAAGTCGGGCCGCATTTTCAGAAGTTGGCCAGCGAAGGACCGGTTTTATTTTTTAAAGCGATTATAAAACATTTAGAATTCTACTTTTTTATTAAAATTTTATATTAAAATAACCAACAGAAGAACGATGTATGCTCCTCAAATTTTGATCTGCAGAAAATTTTATAATAAATATGAATCAGAAAAATTATTTTGTTAGATACACAAATAGAAAAAGCCTGCGCCTTTTTTACTTAAGTTTTTTTGACTATCATAGAATTTCAAAAACCATAATTATTAAGAGCGTATTTTTTAATTTGAATTCAAGATTAAAATTTTCAAACTTTTAAATCGAGTATTTAATTGCGTATTTTTATTATTCTTAATTTGTATTTATAAGAAAATTTCGAGTTAATTTTTGACCGAAAAAAAAATTGAGAGACAAAGTTCGTTTCTTGTGTGTTTAATAATTTTTTCAAAAAATATACAATATATGTAAAAAAAAGTTTGTTTCCGTTCCTACAAGACTGCAAAATGAAAAACGTCGTTTTAATACTGTATTTGCTGACATATAAGTATTCAATTTTTTGGTCTGTGTTTTGAAACACAGCAGCGCAGTTGGGGGGAATCTAAACATCAGATACAAGATAAAATTTACCCGTTTCAAAAATTATCAACCCGTAAACAGATGTGTTATAAATACATTTTTTCGAGCAGTAAGTGGACTTTCAAATAAACCGAAATCTAGAACAAGCAGCGAAATCTCCTCATATCAACCAATTGCAAAAGAGAAAATAAATGAAGAAATTCAAGATTATTATTCCGATGAAAGTGAATCACATAGCCCCGAGAGAGTACCAGAGGAAGAGCTACAAATTCCTGATCCAGCAACAGCCCTAGCTATTCGAGAAAATACAGAGCTACAGTCAGTGTCTAGACACCGGGTTCAAAATTTTCAATATCTCCAATACAATGATATCACTTTGTGATCTCATCTCAGCGTAAGAACGACCAAATCGTTTTTTAAGGTTTTTTAAAGCAAGGAATAGCCTGGAGTTGTATGATTGCTCATTTGAGATCTTATGACTCGAACCAGGCTTGTAAAGGGATGTAGCACTCGCCGATTTTCCATCTCCTATCCCATCCCTAAGGGTACATCTCCAGTGAGTGTCCTAATTTTTATAAAATTACCTTATTTTGGGAGGACTGTAAAATTATGTGTATAATTCGTTTAATTTGAAAATTTAATACATAAATTTTTTGGACAAATTTTGATTTCAATCTTTGATTTTTATCATGTATTTACTTTTCAAAGTTTATTTCATTTTTTTTATAAAAATTCTGATTTTTTATCCTATTTTAGTTTTCAAAATTATCAGTTTGAATTCAATTCAAGAAATTTTTTTTTTGAAATTTTTTCTAATTCTATAATTAAGTTTAAAATGGGGATGGCCCCAGGTATTCCATCCCTTATCCCGTCCACACGTATCCTGACTTGAACTGACTAACTAACTTAAAGTTGTACTAGTTAACTAAACCAGGTTTAACGTAAAATTATCGGCAACTGTAAAACTTTCCAATAGAGGAGAGTTAAATATTCAAATATGACCCCTTTTAGGACTAATAACAAAATGGCTCATTTTGGGTGATGTTACAGATTAAATGAAAAATAATTTCATAGCGAATGCGAATCTGCAAAAAAACCTGTAATATGACCCCAAAATCACCAAAAAGGTTTTGCGTATTGCAGGTTCTTTTATTGGAGTCAAATTAAAAAATGACTTATTTGGGGTCATATTATATATCATTCGAAAGTTAGTTTGATTACAAATTTGAATAAGCAAAAAATATGTTATATGAGTCATATAATATGACCCACAATAATAAACACAAGATAATTTGAAACTTTTCATGAATTTCAGGTAAAGTTTATGTGATTTCGAAAAATATTTGAATCCTTCTATTAGTGATTCCCAAGATCACCCAGAAGATGAATTTCTGAGGTATAATTTTTCAAAACCCAAAAAATTGGAAGACGATATCAGAAGTGATGAAGGAGGATTTCACGACTTCGTAAATTATAACGATCTGGATCAGGTCGTCGAAGAAAAAAATCAGAAAAACCATGATGAAGTCTTTTTTTGCCAAATTTGTTCTAAAATCATGGATCTCTTGGGCCAATTTACTGGTGGGATAAATATTTCGGCATTTCAAGATCGATATTTTGCATTTTATGGTGTACCACTGAAATTTGGAAAATATGCAAAATCCTTCTATGATTTTGTGAAAACTCGGTTAAAAGAACAGATAAAAATGATTGAGAAAACCCCGCGTGGTATGAAAGTGAGCCTTGGGTAGGGTTGGCAAAATTATTATTTGAGTTTATTAAGAGTGTAGTGAAAAGAATGTCATGATCAAACGATCTGACAAGTTATTTTTGTCCTGTACTTTGGAGAATTGGCAGAAAAATTGTCATTTCGTTTGAGCAATATATGATATAATTTATTTCTTTGGCGTAGGGGTTTGCAAGATATATTAATTGCATTTTATAAAACAAAATATAATGATATGAGTTTTAACGGACAACCCAGAATGATTTCAAACAGACAAGCATGTAAAATTTCCGAAGGAAATTAATTGGTATTGAACCGATATACAGCGTGAGTCTTTTCGATTTCTCCGTTTTTTTACCCAGGCGGGTAGACAGCCAAAGTTGCTTTTACTTTGCTTAAGATTTTGGCTGTCTTGCCGCCTGGGTAAAAAAACGGAGAAATCGAAGAGACCCACGCTGTATTTTTTATCGATTTTTGGTTTACTTTTCACAGTTAAACATGTGTTATTAATGTTTCTGAGTTCTACGGGCAGCCCTGGAGCTAAAATTTCCGCCAAATATTTTAAACGGACAATCCCGCAAGGAAAACCTATCTGTCCGTTAAAGTCATATCACTGTAAATTTTTCAATTTTTTTTCAAATGATTATCAGAATCTGGGAATAAAGTGAAAACTTCACCAAGTATTATCGCAAGAATGACATCATTTTAATTTGGCAATTGTAAAGCTCGATATCACCGAATGAGAATAGTAGGTCTTTTATTTGTCAATTTCGATACACGATTGTCAGGTTAAATTTGCGAAAATTCTCAAAACAGTTACTTTTTTCAGTATTCTGATGATGACTTGAAAAAATTAAATCTCTTCATAAAAAAATAGTTTTTCCATAAAAATTGTATAAATAGGTTTTAAAAATAGTATTTTATTCAGTTTCATCAGGAATTCTGGCAGTTGCTTATTAGTTTCTGAAGTGATTTCTTTATTAAAAGTAATAATGAATAAACCTCGGAATACAAATGACACATATCAGAGATTGGGATCCCTAGATCTATTTTTTTGGGTTAGCGTTTGTCCCGAGATTGACCAATGAGAGCACCGGCTATCACTACTTTGACCAATAAAAGAAGTACAAACGCGAAAGTAGAGGAAAGGAAACCCCCTTTGTTGGAAATATATTGTTTGTTTTTTAAATATATTTAATGCATTTTAATAGGTTTTAACTATATTTTTGCTTTTTTTTAAAGCTGTCGATTTTATTAAATTATCTTCAGTTTTGTTGTGAGGGAATAAAACAGATATTTTTGAGTAAAATTTTTTTCGCAGGTGACAATAGAATAATTAGGCGATAGTGCGCCTCGAATTTCTGTTGCCACCTGCGAAGGAAATTTATTTATAAAAAAATCTGTTTTATTCCCTCGCAACAAAACTGAAGATTATTATTAATAATTATTAATTAAAAATTATAGAAAAAAACTGAAGGTAACTTGATAAAATCGAAAGCTTTAAAAAAAGGTTGTTAAAACCTATTAGACTTTTTAGATGGGGTCGTGCTTTCCGTACCCTAATTTGTCTGTATTATTTTTTTTTAATTAGATACCCGAATTGGTCTGAATGAAAAATATGATGTAAAAAACGCAACGTCATGATTATGCGTCATTAGGGTGGTTGAGGAATTCCACCGTGTTCACTGGAGCACAGTGATAGACATAAGTTATGCCGCATAAGTAGGGTCAGTACCAGAAGACTTATCTGCAAAACTCAACCCCTCAGTACGGATTTTTTGAGTTTTTGTAACGCGATCGGTATAATAACAACAAAAAAATTAATAATAAATCAACCTTTATAGCGCGTTTCAAAGCCAGAAAAGTTGTTTTTTCATAACTCAAAATTGTGACCATTGGAGGCTTCAAATTTGTTTTGGTATGGTCGGAATCATTCTTTTTAAGGAAGTTTAACCCCTTAACTCAGACGATTTGAAATAAGAAATTTCAAAACTCAAAAATGGGTATCGATGTTTTTAACCTATCTTGTAGAGAATTTTTTTCTTGTCATTTTAAGATTTAGGATTTTTTTTTTATGAAAATTTTAAAAAAAAAAAATCGATTTTAAGGTCAATTTTTCGTGATTTACAGGTAAATGGTGATCCAGTTCTAGCGAAGCCGTATGAAGTGCTAGAAGGCTGATTTTTTGGCAAGTGAAAATTAGCGTTTTTCGGCTACCCGTTTTTTTAATTGAGGGTCGGCGACCAATATTTGACCTCTAATGACGCGGTCAACACCAAGGTCAACCTCAAGTTCATCCGTAAAAACTGTTTTTGCTCTCTAGTTTTTGCTCTCTAGCGACCTTTCAGTACATTATTGACCCATAGTTGCTAATACGTTCATCAGAAGTCGACCCTTCCGATTTTTTTAGGGGTACTTACGAGTCTATACGATGAACTTGAGATTGACCTTGAACTTTGACCGGTCATTAGAGGTCAAATATTGGTCGCCGACCTCAATTAAAAAACGGGTAGCCAAAAACGCTTAATTTCACTGGCGAAAAATCAGCCTTCTAGCACTTCATACGGCTTCGCTAGAACTGGATCACATTTACTGTGAAATCACGAAAAATTGACCTTAAAATCGATTTTTTTTGAAAATTTTTCAATAAAAAAAAAATCCTACGTCTTAAATGACCAGAAAAAAATCTCTACAAGATAGGTTAAAAACCATCGTACCCATTTTTGAGTTTTGAAATTTCTTATTTCAAATCGTCTCAAAGAATTCGTACTGAGGGGTTAAGTTTGCAGATAAGTCTCCCGGTACTGACCCTACTCATGCGGCATAAGTAATGCCTATCACTGTGCTCCCAGTCCGTCGGTGAATTCCTCAACCACCCTCATGAGTCATGACTAGGGTCATACCCGGGAGCACTATCTGCCAAACTAAAAGCGTCAGCAATAATTTCATAAACTTATAGGGTCAACTCTTCTCAAAAAAAACGAATCCGACCATCAAAATTTTTTTAGAGCCACCTAGTGGTCAGAAATTAAGCATGAAAAACCACCTTTTTGGGCTTTGTAGAGCACTTAAAGGTATAATATATTTCTCATCAAATTTTTTTAATTAAATGGATCGTGTTAAAAAGTTAGCTATTATATTACAAAAATTTGTTTTCGAAAATTTTCAAAAAAAAAGTGTTTTGTCGAATTTAAAAAAAAATTAGAGTCATTTTGATGAAAAATGCGTAGGCGGAAATGACGTTTTTTAATAAAAAAATTGCAAGCTGCATTAGTTTGCACCAAAATTTTTTTATGTTAATCGGCGCAGAATTTTCCAAGCTATCGATTAAGCGTTATAAACCAGTTGGTGGCCTTTGTGGGGTCACTCAAATCGACATTTAATCTTTAAACTGCATTTACCCAACGAAAAATTTTCGAAATTTTTTTTCATTTCAGAATTTTTTCTCGAAAAATTCTGCTCCGAGTGTTTACTTTCATGTGTTGATAAAATTATCAGTTTAAAGACGATTTTAGCCCCGGGTATGACCCTAGTCATGACGCATAATCATGACGTTGCGTTTTTCACATCATATTTTTCATTCAGACCCAATTTGGGTACGCTTAGCACGCCGTGCTTTCCGTACCCAAATTGACCTAAATAAAAAAAATATGCAGACTTATTTGGGTACGGAAAGCACGGGCCTGCTTAGCGTACCCAAATGGGTACCCTAGACACCGACTCTTTTAGATATAGTGACTTAGAAGCAGCATCGAAATATTACCCCAAATTGCTTCAACTTTATATGAATTTCGGTGGTGACAATTTTTATTATTTCCGTTATCCTATTTGATGTCAGTTGATAACAACGAAAATGCAACTGACAGCTTGTTGGTTGAACTGTTTGCATAAAAAACTGCCACCAGGAAAATTAAATATTGCAGTTTTGCGGTGATAGTTATTTTTGCATCTGAATACCTTAAAATTTTTTTTGCCAACTCTGTATAAAGTGCAAATTATAATAAGCAAGTTATTATCGCATCTGCATTTTTCGAGCTACGTCAAACTTTCCAGGCTTCGGGAAAGTTCCAACCCGCAAGACTTATCGATCTCCGTCTCCGACAAACTCGAATTTTTCTCATTCGACTGAAATTAATTATTAGACATCATCGTGGCGGGGTATTTGTTGATGAACTTGAGAAAATACACGACGAGATTTATGGCAGGAAGGAAATTGAGGATTTTCAAATTACAGATTTTCCAAATGGAGTAAATTTTCTCGTAACGCAATTAGTCGATGTTTCAATTCATAGGTTAGGGTCAGCACTATAATTTAACATTTTGATTCGATTAAAAAAGTTTTTTGCTAAAGACACTAATTATAATGGATTTGCCATATTCTTTTACCAACGGAGCTCCAATGGAGTTACTCCATCTCAATAACGTTTACTATCTCTAGCGCGTGTTCGAATCTCACTAATGTTGTCTAAGTGATTGACTTGAGTATGATTATAGGCAAGGGTGCTTGATATTGGAACCGCTAAATTTGATCGGTGTGTAATCAGTGATCACTAATCACTCAAGCAATCACTTAGACAACATTAGTGGGATTCGAACTCGCGCTATAGAGATAGTGAACGTTTTGGAGATAGAGTTCCGTTGGTGAAAGGATATTCAGAATGATTTTGTAATATTTGACTTCGAAAAAAATTTGAACCTAAAAAGCTTCTTGATTCGCAGAGAATTTTTTTAAACTGTCACTTTGACGTAAAAACCCTGAAGAGAAATTCATAAAATTTTCCAGATTCTTATCAAATCTCATAAATTTCCGATAATAACGGACCGATTTAAGCTCTAGGATCTTTTTTTCATTGAAAAAAAAACGAGGGACGCGTCTTTAACCGCAGTTAACCGATTCGTGCCCCTAAATGATTTTCCGCCAGAATAAAACAAAAAAAAGGTTCTTGAACTCTGGCATCGTAATCGATAAACTTTATATATTTTATTTCAGAACGTCTATTTTCAAAAAATTAATTATTTTTCTACGGTGTCTTGTGATGAGCTTTAACATGATTATATAACTTTTATAAATCGATTTTAGTACAGGTCATCGGCTTTTTTTTTTATTGTGCCTGACCCAATCAAGATCTTTAGTTTATGAACCCCGAAAATATATCCGAACAAAATCTCCCTTAGCTGAACATAGCTTGAGATTCGATTTTGATCAGATCGACTCTGGTCATATTGAACCAATTGAACAATATTTTGACAGATTAAAAGCCCTGGATCAAGAAGAAAAGATTGTTAAAATGGTCAGAGATTTTTCTAATGAAGGTCGAATGGCGATGCCTCTTAGGGAGGTCGCACCGATTTATCAGACAAATTTCAAAAGACCATTGTTTTACAGGAGATTCGATTCGACAAACATAGAAAGAAATTTGGTGGAAATTGACGACTACACCCTTATTTCCCGAATAAACGATCTGACAATTTCAGAAAATTATAGATTTGGAGAGAAATGTGTTTCGGTGATTTCACTCAAAAATGATTGCGGAGATTTTAAGCATCATTTACATAAAGTCCGATTTGAAACTCCGCCTGATTTAGGAACCGTTTTTGAAAAACATTTCCACTGCTAAAAGTCCCGGTATATATTTATTTCGCATGTCGTTTTCAAACAAAGGGCATCGCTTAGTCTTCTGCTTCGTGTTCGCGTGTGACTTTCAAATATCGCCGAAAATGCCCACTATCGCATTTGAGTACTTAATTTTTCGTATTCTGGTGACTACACTTTGTTTGAACTTATTGTTAAACTCCTTAGGGCGCGCCTAAAATAAAAGTTACCTCAGATACTTGAAAACAGCCTTCTGGTAGTTTTTACTTGATTTTCAGCCAACATTTTCATATAATTCGGCTTTTGAACACAACTCTTCTGATTACACCCACCATTCTTAGATAGCTCTGACTGAGAACAAATATCTTGTGAATAATAAAATAAAAATTTTGGTCCGAATCCGACCATTGTTTCCAACTTTTTTTAAGAAAAAATAATAATTAAACAATTTCAGTAATCGCAGAATAAAAAAAATAGTCCGATGGACCAATTTTTTAATTTTAATATTCACAAGATATTTGTGCTCAGTTTGAGCTATCTAAGAATGTGATCAGAAGAGTTGTGTTGAAAAGCCGAATTATATAAAAATGTTGGCTAAAAATCTAGTGAAAATCGACCATGAGGCCCCTTAATCGATATGACGTCATTTCGAACACTCGCGTTATTTAATTTTAGAACGAAAAACTTTATTTCAGTCCCCATATATCCCCTTAGGAAGAAGATTGTTAAATTCTGGCTTGGTCTAGTACATTATGTACGTTAAGTAGTACCGTACCAATGTACTAGACCAAACCAGAATTTAACAATCTACTTCCTAAGGGGATATCGCCGAAATTCTTTTGCAAAAAAAATTTGGGCGATATGGCCCCTCTAGTTAATTTCTTGACTCGTCCTTTATGTAACCTAAGACTTATCTTTTATTAGTTCAAACTTTCATAAACGGTCTAAGACGATGAAGAAAATTTTGGTACGTATCCTACACTTAGAATCTCAGATTTTGGGAAAAAACAAAAGAAAGTTTACGTGACAATGGCTGATCAATATGATGAATTCAAGCGGATGCTAAATAAATTATCCAAACGACTAGAGCTTGATTACCCAATTGATAAAGTCACACCAGAAAGCCCTCTTACTTTAGATATGCCAATAGCAACTAAGGTACGAACAAATCTATCATATTATAATTCCACCCAGGCCCCTCAAATTGTATGGTTGTCTAGGAGGTTATATTATATCCTGTTCCGAATAAAGTGAATCAAAATTGCCGCGATAGGAATACAAACCAAATGTGTGTAGTATTCAGTGTATTGGTTAGCTATAGGGGGTGGTGAGGACCTCACTATTTTTTTAAATAAGGCAGGTGCGTCACGTGAGTCCTCACCACCCCCTTATATAGCTTTAGCCAATACACTGAATACTACACACATTTTGTTTGTATTCCTATCGCGGCAATTTTTATTCACTGTATTCGGTACAGGATATGTTGACACGCCTATGTAGGGGGAGACCCCCCAAGCTCCCCCTAAGTGTGTTCGATGTGGGCTACAAGTTTTAATTAAATTTCTTGTTTAGTATTGCAATGAATGGTGTCGAGGTGAAATCAAGTCTATTTCTTGTGATCGTGAATGTAAAGTGTATTTCGTGGATTACGGAAGCAGCACATTTGTCAAGCTCGAAAACCTGCGTCATCTTGACTCTGAATTTGTCGGATTTATGCCAAAACAAGCGATTGAATGTAGATTAAAAGGACTCTGGTCAGAAGATGATGACGAAAATTTTACCAAAGAATTTAAAGATTGGGTTTGGGCGCTCATAGAAAAACAAAATAAATTTGAAATAAAAAATTTGGCTTATTTGCATGATACCAAGGCGTATGTCATTAATTTGATTCATTGCAAAACGGGGTATAGTCTTTTGGCGGAGTTGGATAAATATGAAAAAACGCGAAATTTTCCAAATCCGGGGTATCAAATTCCGATTATTCCGGCCAATGGGATTATGCATCTGAGGGACATTGGAAATTTGGAAGATTTTCAAAATACCATAAACGACCTCACAATAAATCCAGCAGTAAATCTCGAAGGTGAATAACTAATAATCCAAAAAATGAGTCTAAAAAGGCTTCGCATTATTCAACCAAAAATTTTTACAAAAAAACAATTTTTATTAATTTTTTAACAAAAAAGTTGAAGACTGAAATTTGTTAAATTGAAACACATTCGTGGCGAGAAATTGATATTTACTGTGGTATGCCATGGTAATGATAAAATCGCTAAATCCTGCACGTCTCATTCGCACGTCCCGATATACTCTCTAGCTACCACACCAGGGGGCGCTACAGGTGTGGTAGGGCCTGAGCTGCAAAGTGATAAGGGCCAGTACTTTCAGATTTCTTGATGCGCGAGCCAATTGTTTGAGAAAGCACAGTTTTGGGTGTTCTCGGCGATCCCACAGAAATACAAATTTTCTTCTTGGCCATCTTTTTCGACGTTGAACTCTTGTGGTTGATTAAATTTGTATCCCAAAAGCTGCATTTTTGATCTTGCTTTGCAATAATCTTATCCTCCTTGCATTTGAACAGAAGCAAAAGTTTGGGAAAACCGCTCAAGCATTGAATTCATAGAAAAAAAAATTCCAATCTTTAATGTAGAAAACTAAAACTTCCTTTACGTTGTCCTCGTGAGATATGAACAAAAAGGGCAGCTCATCATGCCGGCTATTAGTTTTTTGTTTTCTGGAAGTAAAGTCAACATTTTAATAATCTTGTTTAGAAAAAAATCAGTATTTATCTCGCAAACATTTCAACACTAAGTCACTGTTTAAAGTGACATGTATCAATGTTAATTTTGATCGGCCCCGCATTTCTGTGACATTTCAGCGAAAGATTATAACTAGAAGACCTTCATAATTTTAATTTCAACTGTTTTGAAGTAAAGTTCAGTGGTCAGATAATATAGGGTTAAGATGACGTGCGTTCGTTAGAACTCTATCCCTCATTGCTGGCTTGTCCGTCTATAAGGACAACATGGTCTTTATTTTTTTCAGTTAATAAAACACTTTTTCTTCAGAAGATAAAATTTCAAGACAAAATAGCTAAATTATTTATAAATCACCTGTTTTCCGTAAATTTCTATGAAATACTAGTCTATCAGAAATTGTTCAGTGAAGAGCAGAAAATAAATTTTTATTATAATTAAATGGCTCCGAAATTTTTTTTGAAATAAGAACAATATGGCACAAAAACCTAAGGACAATATGGCAAAAACTCGCTGTTATTATAGACGAAAACAATAGTACATAAATTATAGATAAACATGATCTTAACCAGGGTTGTAAAAGGGATGATCTCCGACGGAAAGTCACTTAAAACCATTTTTCGTGATTCAGTGAAAATAAGAGTAAAATCACAGAAATAGAAAAATGGTTATCAAAATATGCAGTGACTAACCTGAAAAACTAATTTTTTAGCTTTGAAAACAGCTTAGGGGGTTTGTCCATGCTGGAAAGGCTTTTTTCGAAGGCTCATAACTTTTTATTCCTTCATTAACAATCTATAAAAATCTTAGGAATAGTAGTTCGTAATATCTGGAACACATTTGACTTCTGACTTTTTCATAGCATGTTCAACGAACCGGTAAATTGAGTTAACGGGCGAACAATCAATTTTTTTGAAAGTATTATTTCTTTTTCGCCTTATTTCAAAACAACGTCATTTTCGGAATGTAACAAGCCGAAGGGGTGGTGAGCAAGATGTTGCAAGCATTTTTTCGAATTTGGCTGTCAATCGACAATAAAGTGCGGCGAAATCTAAAAATTTTGAATATGAAAGTGAGAATAGACATTTAAATGCCACCAAAAGATTCCGTGGGTACGGATTGCTGGAAACGATATTAGCAACTATGGCTGTTTTTGAACACAGGCGGATTTTTAGAAAAAAAATAAACTTTTCTCAAAATTATTTTTGATCTCTAGCATTCGTTTTGTTCAAAATCAGACCGTAGTTGCTTATATCGTTTCCAGCAAACCGTACCCAAGGAATCTTTTGGTGCATTTAAATTGTCTAATTCTCACTTTCATTATTCAAATTTTCGGTTTTGCGCACTTTTTGTCGATTTACAGCGAAATTCAAAAAAGCTTGCAACAGTCTTGCTCACCACCCCTTGGGCTTGTTACATTCCGAAATGACGTTGTTTTGAAATAAGGCGAAAAAGAATAGGACTTACAAAAAAAAATTGATCCGCGGTTAACTCAATTTACCGGTTGGTCAAACATGCTATGAAAAAGTCAGAAGTAAAAGTGTTCCAGAGATGATTACGAACTCCTATTCCTGAGATTTTTATAAGATTGTTATAAGGAAAAAAAACTTATGAGCCTTCGAAAAATGCTTCTCCAGCATGGACAACCCCTTAATCTTTATGGGGTGGCGTGAAAGAGCAATATCTTACAAATTGATGAAATGTCATCGAAAATTTTTATACTTATTTTTTAAGATCTGGCTCAACCCGCAAATGAATCAATGTTATACAGCTTCTGTTCTAGAGTCTGTAGATTCAGACCTGGATATGGATACTGCTGGAACCTTAGCTGGTGCTCGTTGTTTATATTGATAACCGAAAAAGATGGAGATGAGGGACTCGCAATTATGAATTCGATACAGATTGTGCCGAAAAACATTGCGAGAAATTTTCCTCTGGTTTATAGGACGGCATCGCCCTTTTGCGTCCCATCAACTTATTTTTATCGGAAAATTATAATTTTTTAATACAACCCAAACTTGATCGAAATATCGCACCCGATATTGCCTTTCAGTAGTAAATAGGTTGTCCACGCCGGTAACTTTTGAAAACGACTCATCCAATTAATGTTCTTAATAAGCCTTCAAAATGATACAGATTCAGGGGGAACAAATCTAAAACAAGTGGGGCTGAATCGGACACATTTTCCAATGTGTTTGCTTCATTAAACTTATAAAAATTTTCAAATCTTTTTTGAAAAAGAAAACTGTCCGTTCCACAACCAATTTTTGTTAGTAAATATGTCTGATCATTTTAGGTTATCAAAGAAGGTCAATTATATGACGTGTTTCTCTCAAAGCCCGAAAGTGTAACCCGTGTTGGCACGCCGGCCTATTAACCACTGAGAGGGCACTTTGGTTGGTAAACAATATGCTCATGGGAGCGATCTTCGGTCCCTGAATTCCATGGTCTGCGTTATAATTCCTTATTGATCAAAACAGTACGGGTTGAATTTGAAGGACAGGCGATCTCCTACTAAAATTTATAATTTTTCAGGGGGGGGGGGGGGGGTGGGATATATTTAAAAAATTCATAATGGATCCAAATTAAGTGCCGATCCCATTAAGGAAAGCATTATCGCCCCTTTTTATTTCCAATCATGATCTCCAACCACCTACGCGATATCGACCGTGTATTTCCGTTCCCTCGTCTCCGAGTTAAACTGAAAGATGGGAAATAGTCTGGCCAAGTCTGAAATATATTGCTCCTCCGAATAATATCCCGCCAAAATATTAGAAAAAATGATTCAATCTTTCCTGACAAAGAAAATTCTCCGTTCCACGAAATTGGATCATTTAATTAAGTTGATAAGCTACTTACAGTTCAAATGTGAGAAAGTCTCATTGCTCCTCCATGAAAAGTACGTAGAAACTGAAACACTGCAACAATATGAAAATTTTAACTTTCGAATTAGAATATAATTATGAGTATGCACGCCTATGTGGGGGGAGACCCAGTCCCCCTAAGTGTGTACGATTGGTATGGTTGTTTAGGAGTCTCATATTATAGTTGCGGAGACCCCTGAGTATGTAGTATGTGGCTACGCCCACGTGGGGGAACCCTTCCTAGCCCCCTTTCATTTGTATGTTCCTTTAGGCGGTTTTTTATATGTGGACCACGCCTATGTGGGCGAGAACCCCCCAGCCCCCTAGTGTGTTAGATGTGGCTACGCACGTTTAGGAAAACCCCTCAAATTGTATGGTTGTTTAGGAGGTTATATTATGTGTGTGCCACGCCTATAGGAAAATTTGGTTGAAAACCCTACATGGCTGTATATAGTGAATTGTATATCCCTTTTCACACTTTTGTTAATATAGTCCCGGCTCCACTACCTAAAACACTACGTTGTTAATCAGGGCCGGGATAATTTACAAGTGTGATAAAGGGATATCTATACGGTCCTGCGGTCACTTTTTTCAGACAAAATTAATAATTCGCTTTTGAAACGACTATTCGATGAAGTTTTTTGATGCTCAAAACTGAGCAAAAATCATCCAATGAATATATAACTAATATAAATTGGGTTAGATCAGACCATGTTTCGGTTTTATCCGAGATTACTGAAATAGTTTAATTTTGAGTTTCAATGGTTACAAAAAATGGGAAACAAAATGGCCTGAGTATTCCGGACGATTGTTCAATTTAATTTTCTTTCAAATATTTGTGCTCACTTTGAGCTATCCAAGAACTCATCGGATTGAGTCGTTTATCAACACGCAGAATTATTTTAAAAATTTGGCTGAAAAAGCTGGGCGGCAAAGTGATCGCAGGGACCCCGATGTTGTAATAGTACTTATTTTTTTCTTAATCCTCAAACTCAATTTTATTTTTCAGAATTGAATCTTATTTTCCAAACTTGCCCAATCCGATTTGTCTTCCGAAATAATCTCCACGGGCTTCAGATCTGAGGAATGGAATCGATCTTAAGATTACTCTCAAACTTTAACTGATCTTCTACACCCATTATCTTCACACTCATTTATTTACCTCTCACAAAATACATCATTAATGATTTAGAAACTTATTCTTTCAAATTTCCCATGGGGCAGGTGTGACTTTGCATAACCTATCGTACGCAGAATTCAAATGCTAGTTCAGAAAAAATATAATTTTGATGTTTAAGCAATGAAAATAAGCCTCAAAATTAATATTCCTAGAAAAAAACTATTCTCTAGAATAGTACTTTCGAGGGAGTCAAGGATTCTACAAAATACCACTTATTGGATTTCAAATGCGAAAATAGTGCAGTTTGGACGTTCTACGTACCCGTAACCTTACCTCAATACCATTTTTGTCCGGATTTTGCGTTGACCACCCTTTAAATAGTCATTATATCAATTGTAAGTACAAACCGTAGGCTACTAGGGGACCCGTGTTAACAATACACCGATCAAAATGCGTTTATATTATAATATAAACTTTATAAATGTTTCATTGATTTTAAACTTTTAATCTCAAATCAAATATTATGCTTCATTGCGTGACGAATTGCTACATTTGCGTCTCAAAAACGTTGACATTTTACCCGAAAAAGTTAATTTCAAAATAGGTTGAGCTCTGGTTTATATCACAGGGTTTACAAATTAAGCTCGACTGAATAAATGCCACAAAATTACTCATTTTAAACTGGGCAGATTCGTATGGGCTGTCCAATATTTAGGCCATAAAAGACAAAACTTTTTTAACTGTATAG
>SCLH01000532.1:0-28291 GCA_004367855.1 Oikopleura vanhoeffeni | reverse complement strand
AAAAAAAAAATTGATCGCGGTTAACTCAATTTACCGGTTGGTCAAACATGCTATGAAAAAAGTCAGAAGTAAAATGTGTTCCAGAGATTACGAACTACTATTCCTGAGATTTTTATAAGATTGTTATAAAGGAATAAAAACTTATGAGCCTTCGAAAAAGCCTCTCCAGCATAGACAACCCCCTTAATCTTTATGGGGTGGCGTGAAAGAGCAATATCTTACAAATTGATGAAATGTCATCGAAAATTTTATAGCTTATTTTTTTAAGATCTGGCTCAACCCGCAAATGAATCAATTTATACAGCTTCTGTTCTAGAGTCTGTAGATTCAGACCTGGATATGGATACTGCTGGAACCTTAGCTGGTGCTCGTTGTTTATATGATAACGAAAAAGATGGAGATGAGGGACTCGCAATTTATGAATTCGATACAGATTGTGCCGAAAAACATTGCGAGAAAATTTTCCTCTGGTTTATAGGAACGGCATCGCCACTTTTTGCGTCCCATCAACTTATTTTTTTATCGGAAAATATATAATTTTTTAATACAACCCAAACTTGATCGAAATATCGCACCCATATTGCCTTTCAGTAGTAAATAGGTTGTCCACGCCGGTAACTTTTGAAAACGACTCATCCAATTAAGTTCTTAGATAGCTCAAAATGAATACAGATTCAGGGAAAAATCTAAAACAAGTGGGCTGAATCGGACCATTTTCCAATGTTTGTTCAAAACTATTAAAAAATTTCAAATCTTTTTTGAAAAAGAAGAAAATGGTCCGTTCACAACCAATTTTTGTTATAAATATGTCTGATCATTTTGAGTTATCAAAGAAGTCAATTATATGACGTGTTTCTCAAAGCCGAAATGTAAACGGTGTGGACACCCTATTAACCACTGAGAGGCACTTTGGTTGGGTAAACAATATGCTCAGTGGGAGGATCTTCGGTCCCTTGAATTCATGTCTGCGTTTAATCCTTATTGATCAAACAGTAGGGTGAATTTGAAGGACAGGCGATCTCCTACTAAAATTTATAATTTTTCCTGGATATATTAAAAATTCATAATGGATCAAATTAGTGCCGATCCCATTTAAGGAAAGCATATCGCCCCTTTTATTTCCAATCACGATCTCCACCACCTACGCGATATCGACCGTGGTATTTCCGTCCTGCGTCTCCGAGTTAAACTGAAAGAATGGAAAAATAGTGGCCAAGTGAAATATATTGCTCCTCCGAATATTCCCGCCAAAATATTAGAAAAAATGATTCAATCTTCCTGCAAAGAAAATCTCGTTCTCACGGAATTGGATCATTTAATTAAGTTGATAAGATCTTTACAGTTCAAATGTGGAGAAAGTCTCATTGCTCTCCATGAAAAGTACGTAGAAAACTGAAACACTGCAAATAATTATGAAATTTTAACTTTCGAATTAAGAATTATATTATGAGTATGCACGCCTATGTGGGGGGAGACCCCCAGTCCCCCCTAAGTGTGTACGATTGTATGGTTGTTTAGGAGGTTATATTATATGTGGCGGAGACCCCCTGAGTATGTTAGATGTGGGCTACGCCCACGTGGGGGGAAACCTTCCTAGCCCCCTTATTTGTATTGTTCTTTAGGCGGTTTTTTATATGTGGACACGCCTATGTGGGGGGAACCCCCCAAGCCCCCCCTGAGTGTGTTAGATGTGGGCTACGCACGCTTAGGTAAAACCCCCTCCAAATTGTATGGTTGTTTAGGAGGTTATATTATGTGTGTGCACGCCTATGGAAAATTTGTTGAAACCACTACATGCTGTATAATAGTAATTGTATATCCCTTTATCACACTTTTGTTAATATATCCCGGCTCCACTACCTAAAAACACTACGTTTGTTAATCAGGGCCGGGATATTTACAAAAGTGTGATAAAGGGATATCTATTACGGGGTCCTGCGGTCACTTTTTCAGACAAAATTTTTATATAATTCGGCTTTTGAAAACGACTTATTCGATGAAGTTTTTTGATAGCTCAAACTGAGCAAAAATATCCAGTGAATAATACAATAATAGTAAATTGGTTAGAATCAGACCATGTTTTGGTTTTATCCGAGATTACTGAAATAGTTTAATTTTGAGTTTAAGTTAAAAAAAATGGGAAACAATGGCCTGATATTCCGACGATTTTGTTTCAATTTAATTTTCTTCAAATATTTGTGCTCACTTTGAGCTATCCAAGAACTCAATCGGTTGAGTCGTTTTCAAACGCAGAATTATTTAAAAATTTTGGCTGAAAAAGTGGCGAAAAGTGATCGCAGGGCCCCGTAATTGTTGTAATAGTAATTATTTTTTTCTTAATCCTCAAACTCATTTTATTTTTCAGAATTGAATCTTATTTTCAAACTGCCCAATCCGATTTGTCTTCCGATATCTCCACGGCTTCAGATCGAGGAATGGAATCGATTCTAGATGTCACTTCAAACTTTAACTGATCTTCTACACCATTTATCTTCACACTCATTTATTTACCTCTCACAAAATAAACATATTAATGATAAAATTATACTTTTCGAAATCATTGCAGGTGTACTTTCATAACCTATCGTACGCAGAATTCAATGCAGTTTCAGAAAATATAATTTTGATGTTTATGCAATGAAAATTAAGCCTCAAAATTAATTTGCCTAGAAAAAAGACTATTCTCTAGAATAGTACTTTCGAGGGTAGTCAGGATTCTAAAAATACCACTTATTGATTTCAAATGCAGAAAATATGCAGTTTTGGACGTTCTACGTACGTAACGTACCTCAATACACATTTTTGTCCAGATTTGCGTTGACCACCCCTTTAATAGTCATTATATCAATTGTAACTTACAACCGTAGGCTACTAGGGACCCGTGTTAACAATACAAACCGAATCAAAATGCGTTTATATTATAATATAAACTTTATAATGTTACTGATTTTAACTTTAATCTCAAATCAAATAATTATGCTTAATTGCGTGACGAATGCTCAATTTGCGTCTCAAAAAAACGTTGACATTTACAAATTAATTTCAAAATAGGTTGATGCTCTGGTTTAATCACAGTGGTTATCAAATTAAGCTCGACTGATAAATGCCACAAAATTATCATTTAAACTGGGCAGATTCGTATGGGCTGTCCAATATTTAGGCCAGACAAAACTTTTTTAACTTGTATAGTAGCTTGTTTTTTTAATATTTTCTGTGGGAAATTATGAAAACAAATTATGTATGCGAAAAAAATTTCACCAGGAAAGTGTTCGATAACGCAAGACCGTTTTGGAAATTGCCTGTCATTTGGCTTGAAATTTTCGAAATAAATTCAAGAATAATTTCAAGACAAATGATAGGCAATTTCAAAAACGGTTTTTGCGTTTTTGAAGACTTTCCCGATGACATTTAAAAAAAAATTAACATCTAAAATTTTCATTTCTAATTTCTAAGAACAAATCAAAAAATCAGCTACCGTGGGAAAACCTTTTTGGGGCCCTTTTAAGAAAACTATGTGAATTCATCATTTTTAAAAAAAGATTAATAAGTTTTTTCGATTTGCCATATCGAAAATCCTGCCTATCCTATATTTAACGGAACTCCATCTTAAAAACGTTTTCAAAGTCACACTGTGGGATCGAATCAGAGTGGTCTTCCTTTTTGATAGTGTAAAAGATACTAATGTAAACAAAAATTATTAATTGGGAATGCCAACCGATGACACAAATTTCGAATCGTGACAAACACAATTAAGTTTCTACCATGTTGATCTCCCATACGAGAGCCCGTAAGTGAAACCCTTACGATTAGGTTAAACTGTGGTATCTTGTAACCTCTCGTGCGACGAGCGTGGGTTTGAGACGCTAACTAGCCAATCACAGCGAGGGTCGATTTCCCTCGAGTTGACCGTTTGCCCGTGATGAAATCATTTCCTTTTATGTGCGCCGGCGCCCTCTAGAGTCTAGATCATCGAGTCCGAATTGAAAGGTGAATGACAGCTAACTTGCACAAGGGCAAAAGCAGCTGGCAACGGCTTTTTTTATATACCATAGATTCATGACTAACAGATTTAAATTTCAAAAATTGAAGCAACTCTTCAATCTTCGACTTTTAAAAACTCTTGAGAGGTCGACAAAAAGTCTAGATTCATGTTAAAAATATACACAAGTCATAACTGATAGAAAATTAAAAATAATTTTTGAGATCATAGAAATTCCTTATACTAAGGGGGCGTGGGGCGTCTTAGAACTTCATCTTATTTTTGACAAAAACTTCAAATGATGTCGTAGAGCCTTTCTTTTCTGACAGAAATGTAGAATTGGAAAACAAATTGTTTGATAAGTTTGAAATTTTCTTTGAAATGTGTCGCTAGAAGTAGCTACCTGAAGATTTTCTGTTTATGGAAAATCGCTAATTTTTTTGAAAAAGTTATAAATATCAGATATTAACTAATAAAAACAGTAAACAGCGATTTGTGATCTCAAATGTAAGGAGGGTATCAAAAAACGGTGCTTACTCACTTTCACTTATTTTTAAAATTTCTCATTAAAATTGAGGTTAGTATTTTCTGAAACAAATACTTAGAAAAAATGTAAAAACTCGAAAATTTAAAAAAAAAATTCTCGAATTTTTTTTATGATAAGCAGCAAGAAACATGGATTTTGTTGCCCTTCCTAAGGCAATTGGTGCTAGTTATTCGACAATTTTGAATTGAAAGGTGAAGAATTAGAAAATTTAATTACCACAAAGATCCTTGGGTACGGTCTTGCGGAAAGATAGAAGCAACTTTGGTCTGATTTGAGCAGAAACGGTGCTAGAGGATGCAAAAATAATTTGAAGAAAAATCTTAATTTCTTCTCAGAATCCGCTGTGTTAAAAATCAAGACATAGTGCTAATGATGTTTCAAGCAAACGTACGCAAGGATATCTGTTTGGTGGTAATAAATTTCTAATCTCAGCTTTCATATTCAAAATTGTCGAATAACTGCACCAAATAGCACTTAGGAAGCGCAACAAAAATTCATTTCGCGCTTATCATAAAAAAAATTCGGATTTTTTTTAAATCTTCGAAGTTTTTTTACATTTTTTCTAACGTATTTTTTTGAGAAAAATATAAATAACACCTCAATTTTTAATGCAGAAATTTTAAAAAAAAGTGAAAGTGAGTAGCACCGTTTACTTCAGGTTTGCAGTAGCTACAATTTCACGTACTTCGGACAATCGGGTGAAAATAATTTTATAAGAAAACTTCAAAAACTTGAATACAGTTGAACCAAAATGCAAACCGTTTGAGTACCTCCTAACTTTGACGATCACAAGCGCTGTTTAATGTTTTATTCGTATAATCTGATATTCTTGATAACTTCAAAAAATTATCGATGTTTCCTGAACAGAAAAATTTCTTCAGCTGAGCAGTAACCTTCTAGCGACACATTCAAAGAAATTTCAAACTTATCAAACAACTTGTTTCTTCCAATATCTACATTTCTGTCAAAAAAATGAAGGCTCTACGACATCATTTGAAGTTTTTGTGACAAAAAAAGATGAAAGGTTCTACCGCCCACACCCCTTAATTAAGAGATTTTTCTATAATCTCAAAAAAATTTTTGTTAATTTTATTAGTTATGAACTTTGTATCATTAAACATGAATCGAAACGTTTTGTCCGACCTCTCAGAATTCTTAAAAGGTCGAATATTCGAAAGTGCCTCAATTTTGAAATTCAAATCTGTTAGTCATGATGCTAAGTGAGTTAATCAATCAAAAAAGCCTTGGCCAAGCCTTGACTTTTGCCCCTTGCGAAGTTAGCTCTTCATCTTTCCAATTGACTCATGACTCTACACTCCTAGCGGGCGCCGCGCACAGAAAAGTCAAATGTTCATCCAGCGGCAAAACGTCAACTCGAGGTAATCGAACCTCGCTGTGATTGGAACAACTATTAGCGTCCAAACTCCACGCTCGTCCAACGATATACAAGAATCAACACACAATTAACGCTCAATTAAGAGAGTCACTTACGGGGCTCTCTATGGGAGATCATACTGGTAGAAACTTCAATTTTTGTCACATTCGAAATTGTCAGCGTTGCTTCCCAATAAAATTTTGTTTACATTAATAACTTCTTACACTATCAAAAAGAAAACCACTCTGGGATTCGATCCCAAGTGCTGACTTTGAAAATGTTTTTAAGATGGAGTTCCGTTCAATATAGGCTATGCGTCGAATTTTATCAGGCGTCATAGCTTTGAGACAGTGACAAATGAAACAAGTGGATTCTCGACAATCGTGTGATGTGATTGAACGCTGTCTCAAAGTTATGACGTCTGATAAAATTCGACGCATAGGCAAGATTTTTGATATATTCTCTCAATAAAAATTTATTTTGAAATATCCTCAATTTTGAGTAGAAAAATAAAATATAAGGTATCAATAAAATTATGTTTTTCCTTAGAAAATGTTATAATATTGTTTTTCGATAGGATATTTCATCATATTTTTTTATTGTAAACGGCCAAAAAGCTTGATATCTGAATCTCGCGCACATTTTTTTTTGTCTACCGTATTTTCTTGTTTTACGTTATTTCACCGCAATCTATGATCAGAGCGCTTAATTTGTCATAAAATTATGATATCTCAAATGAAATAATTTTTATATTTATGAATGATAACAGGAAAATATTTTGTCAGTTATTAAAAATGGGCGATTCAGATAAATTTCATAGAAATCGGCAAAAAATGAAATAAAAGGACCTTGTACAGTATGTAAGATTTTTGCTCCTATTTTCCAATTTGGATAACTTGCTATCCGTCAATGAGAACGATCAATTTTGGCAAATACCTATGTCTTTTCCAGATTGAACCAATCAAAACGATGGAAATCATATTTGTCCAAATTGGAAAAGTAGGAGCAAAAATCTTACAAAATTGTTCAAATTAATGAAAAAAATGATTGACGATTAATTAAATACAATTTCATAACCTTTAAGCTGACAGCAACTGTCATACATTTGACTTATTTTCTGTTCAAAATGAAGTTCGGAGGATGAAACGTCGGATTAATTGCTGAATTACGCTGTATTATTATTCGTTGACTTTAAAAAGGAATAGGTTAACTTTTTATATAAAATAGCGGCTACTACCCTCAAACTTATCAGTCACTATGAAGCTTGGGAAGTTTCTCCTGCCAATTTGTGCCTCGGCATTATATGATCATGATTTTAGTGATGCCGAACTAGAAAAACTTGGCTCGTTACATTATGAAGAATTTCTTACTTTTTACCCTGGTCACCCGGCTCCCCACGAGTTATTTAATAAATTGAAAAGAGATTATTTTATGTCCGGAAAAGAGCTGAGAGATGCTAAAGCAAGCAAAAAGGATAAGATAGCTGCAAGGCAGGTTACCACCATTTATTTTGGCTGAAGAAAAATTTGCACACAACATATTTTTTTTTGTTTTCGAAAGTGAAGAAACTTATTTTTGGAGTTGTTTGCAGTTGAGTAAAACAAGAAAAAACTGGTAAAATGATAATTTGTCAAAAATGACAATTTTCCGAGAAAAAATTTTAACCCTCTCACTCATAGAGCCATAAAAGTGGCTTTCATTTTTTTGAAAAAATCGGAAAAGACAAAAATAATTGAAATCAAAATTGAAGGTTCAAATTTCCCATAGAGTTTGCGATTAATTTTTGAAAAATATAAAATTTATTTTCTTTGTGATGAGACGTTCGAAATATATTTCATCCTACTTTTTTTTCTGGATTTCCCTGAAATTTGTCTTTATCAGCTTCTCCTCACATTTTATTCGTGAAAAACAAGATCTAAAATACTCAGTTTTTAGGAATAAATCTTGACCATCTTTAAAAAATAATAATGTTTCTACTAAATGTAGAACTTTTTCATTAATTTTTGTTTGAAAATAGAAAAATTGCTCATCAATGAGAAAGCGAAGCGGAAATATAAAGAGCAGACATATTGTTTACCATTAATTCCACCATTTCTGGTCCCTCAGGGGGATATCAATTATTGATAATCAATAGTCAAATGAGTGAGAGGGTTAACATTTTCAAAATTTTGATATCGAAGATATTTCATATGCCGACTGGAATTATTTTCAATATTCGTCAGAATCGTTTTTGTTCACTAAATTAAAAATCAAGTGATTTTCAAATACGAATCCGCAACAATGAAAGTGTTCGTTCTCAGCCAATTTTTAAGATAATGAGAAATGTATTTTTGAATAACCTTGGCAAAACAAAAATAAACAAAATTTTTGAATTCCAAGCATACGACGTTTTATTATTATTTTCAGATTATTTATAAAATAAGGCTCTTTGATTGGTTCTAAGAAAAGACTCTATAAAAATACTCGGATCTCATTCGTCAAAAATAATTTTGCCTATTCTTATTTGTAAGTTACCTTTAAATTCCGAAATTATGCTCGTCTCAATAAACTTTAGTTAAATCATATTAATTTTAATACCGTCATTGCCAAAATTGCCTAAAAACAAGATAATTCAAAATAAATTTGAAGTTTAAAAAGTAATTATCAAAAATTTAATTTTTTATTTTTGTTTGTTGAAACCTATAAAAGAGCAAATGCTCCCCGAATAGCTACATGTCCCGATGAAGAGCCTGGTATCCATATTTGGAAAGATACTTTTCCAAACACGGATGAAACCTCGGATTTCACATTAAATACTCCAGTTTTAATCGACAGTGATGATATCAACGTAGGAAGCCTCAAAATCGGTACAGGTGGAATCTTGGTATTTAAAGACCACGGACCAGATGGACCAATGGTTAAAATTCGGGCGAAATCGATTGAGGTATCCGATGGAGGTCAATTACATATCGGTTCTAGAGATTGTAGATATCAGGAAAGTTCTTCAAGTTTAGATTAATCAATTATTTTTTTTCTTATGTCAAATTTCAACGTTTTTGAACTTCGTTTTACAATGTAACTTAATTTTTGAGTGTTTAAATACAATGGGTGAGACCAATGGGCAACAGTGACCAATGGGCAACAGTGACCAATGGGCAACAGTGAGACCGATGGGCAACACTTTTTCGCAGACTTTATTTTTTCAGGCCTATGAGACCAATGGGCAACACCCTTCGTGTGAGACCAATGGGCAACACTTTTTCGAAAAGCTCGTGTGTTGCCCATTAGTCTCACCCATTGTATTCGATTTTAAAAATTGGGTTGCAAATATAATACAGGGGGGGCTAATATTGCCGAAAGTTTTTTGCCATAAAATTTCGACGAAAATGGCACATTCGACGATATTGGAAACAGCCTTTGTACTGGGCGCCTATATCGTAGGAAGTTTTTTTTGCCAAATTGCGTAGGTTTTCGGCAAAAAATTTTGACGATTTCGGCAAACTCCACGATTTTGGCAAATTTGACGATATTGGCCCGGCGATGTTGCCCCTCTTGTATATCTTAAATTCCGGAAGAAGAAGACTTAATAGAAACCAGGACCCGCCGGCATTGAAGACGCGGAGGGATTTAGTTAAAGATTAAGTTGAAGAGTTTTGCGAAAAAGGAGCATTGGCAGGTCAAACATAGTCTAGTAAGGGGGCAGCGCGAGTTTTTGTAGAAAATGGAATGAGAAGACTTTTCAAACTCCGAAATAAGTGGACAAATCCAAACATTAACAAAATAAGTTAAGGTATAAATCCATTATGAACTATGCTGTTGGAATTACATGCGGGAAAAGTTTAAGTTGAAAAAGAATACTGATCAAAATTAGACAAATAATCACTAATAGGGAACTCACTCATTGATAAAATTATATATTGACATAACTCAAAATGCAGAATCGAAATAAAGAATTAAAATTAAAAAAGTGCAGTGAATTGCTGAGTATGTGTACTTTTGTAGAAAGAATTTCAGTTGAGTTCATTTTAGCCGCTAATTTTGGGCTTACTTTCACATACAAAAATATAAAATCCAATATGAATTTTCAGCTCTATCGAATGTAAAAAAAAGAATGTCCAAAGATATGTTAACAGAAAAATATAACTAATCCTTTTTTCAATTTAAGCTTTTAATAACTTTAATAAAGAAACTGCAAATTAAGTAAAATAATTTTTTTTGAAAAAAGTCCTATTTATTCGCTTGGTCGAGAAAAGAATAATGTTTGAATAATAATTTTTGACTCATTTTAGCCGCTGAAACTTTAGCACTTTTTCGGGCTTCACATAAAAAAATATAAAAATCAAAAAATAGAATTTTTTAAGCCCTCTAATCGAATTCCAAAAAATATTATCCAAACCCGTTTAAAACAAAATTAGAACAAATTTAGTAGTCTTTCAATTAACCTTACCCCGTCACCTTACTTACAATTTTGCTCCTGGCAAGCAGTGTTCAGGGCGCCGGAGAGCAGAGAAAAGACCAGAGACAAAGTTGAGTTTTCTGCTAACGCTAGGCCCTCAAATAATATTGCTAATATTGCAAATAATAGTGAAAGCCCGAAAAAGTGCTAAATTTCAGCGGCTAAATGACGTAAAAAAATAATATTCAAAGCATTATTCTATTTCCAGACCAAGCACAATAAAGAGACTTTTCAAAAAAAATTATTTACTTAATTTGCAAGTATTACTTTATGAAGTTATTAGAGGCTAATATTAAAGAAAAATTTGTTATATTTTGTTTTGAATGATTTTGGACATTCTTTTTTTGTACATTCGATAGAGCTGAAATTCTATTTTTGATTATTATATTTGTATGTGAAGTCCAAAAAAGCCCAAATTTCACGCGGCTAAATGTCACTCAACTGAAATTTATATTTACAAAATATCAGCATCACTTGCAAATTCAGTGCAGCTTTTTTAATTTTGATATCTATCTTAATTTCGAGTTCTGGCACTTTTAAGTTATGCAATATTATTTGAGGCCTTGCTTTAGCAGAAAACTAACTTTGTCTCTGGGCTCTTTCTCGTCTCCCGGCGCCCTGACCACTGCTTGCCAGGAGCAAAATTGTAAGTTAGGTGACCGTGTTAAGGTTAAATTGAAAGACTAAATTTGTTTTAATTTATGTTTAAACGGGTTTGGATAATAATTTTTTGAATTCGATAGAGCTAAAATTCTATTTTGATTTTTTATATTTTTTATGTGAAAGCCCGAAAAAGTGCTCAAATTTCAGCGGCTAAAAGACGTCAAAATTAATATTCAAAGCATTATTCTTTTTCTCAGACCAAGCAGAATAAATAGGACTTTTTAAAAAAAATTTTTTACTTAATTTGCAAGTTATTTCTTTATTAAAGTTATTAAAAGCTTAAATGAAAAAAGGAATTTTGTATATTTCTGTTTTAAATGATTTTGGACAATTTTTTTTACATATCGATAGAGCTGAGAATCTATTTTGATATTTTATATTTTTGTATGTGAAAGTCCAAAAGCCCAAATTTAGCGGCTAAAATGACACTCAAATGAATTTATATCTACAAAAGTACCATCATCACTCAGCAATTTCACTGCACTTTTTTAATTTTGATATCTTTCTTAATCTTTTCGTTCTGCACTTTTGAGTTATTCAAATATAATTTATTCAATGAGTGAGTCCCCTAATAGTGATTTTGTCTAATTGATCAGTATTCTTTTTCAAACTTAAAACTCCCGCTGTTTCCAAGCAATAAAGTTGTATAAATGGATTTTATACCTTTAACTTATTTGTTAAAGTTTCGGATTTTGTATTTCGAGTTGAAAGTTCATCCATTTTCTCAAAAACTCGCTGCTGCGCCCCCCTTACTAGACCTAGTTAGACTCTGGCCAAATGCTTCCTTTTTCGCAAAACTCTACAACTTAATCTTTAACTTAATCCCGTCCGCGTCTTCAATGCCCGCGGCGTCCCTGTGTTCTATTATAGTCAGATTACACACTGCTTCCAGTTTATGTGGCAGTAAATGTGATTCGAACTCGAGACCTAATGAATTAACATTAAGAACGAAACGATCTCTTTACATAGCAGAGTTTTGGCTCCACGATAGCTGAATAGAATGTAGCGCATTCGAGCCGAATGTGTTTCGTTCTTAATGTTAACTCATTAGGTCTCGAGTTCGAATCTCATTGACTGCCACATATACTGGAAGCAGTATGTAATCTGTATTTACTGAGTTATAAAATTAGAGTGGTCATTTTTCGTAAAAAATCTTTTATAAAACACCTTAATTTTTAATTTCACACAGAAAATATCTTATTTCGAAAAGATGCGTCATTTACTAAATGCTTAATTTTAATTATTTCATTGAAGTTTTCTCGAATTTGAATTAGGTTTTTGATCAAAGATTTTTGAGAATATAACCTCGAAGACTAAAACATAAATCAGAACATTTTTTATTTACATAAAATGATGTACGATTATTTTCCTCCACAGCAAAACAAGGTATAAAAACAATTTCTTTACCTATCATTTGAATACTTTCTCCGATAATTAAATGCTTAATTTTCAAAGACTGGATTTGAGCATTAAAAAGTGGTCAAATGGTAGGTAAATATATATTCAGTATAAAAGAGACATTTACAGTTATCACGTTAAAAAAAACTCATAAAAGAGCATTTTTTTATTTATCATAATTTTATTGATAAAAATGTATTTTATCCTCACAATTCAAAATGTTTACTAAAGATTTCATGAGCTAGTATCACGTGACCATCTTAAGCTCGTCATTTTTTTAGAGTAAAAATTGAGAATTTTAAATTGTCACCTTAAGAAATAAAGATCTTCATCTTTCCAGTGAAAAAAATAAGTTTACCGCTGCTATAATAGGCATTTTTTATGTTAATTATCACAAATGTTAAGCTTTTTTTCGGACCATTCTATTTTGATTTGAATCACTCTACCAGGGAAATGCGGATATTGTTCTTTGGGGTAACGAAAATGACATGCAGGGAAATCCAGGTGTTGGTTACAAATACCTTTGGGGAGGAAACGAAGGAACTATCGAAATTCATGGAAAAGAGAAATTAGCCTGGACTCATTTAAACGAACACATTTTTGCCAATTCAGTCCCAGTTAACGAATTCGAAATCACTCAGGCTTAGGGTGGCCAAAGATTTTCCAAAAAATTAACAAAAAATTTGGAAATTTTTCCCAATACTTAACCAAGAAGAAAATATCAAAAAAATATTTTTTATTTCCCGGTGTACAAAATAAGAACGTTGCGTAATTGCGTTTTTTTATTTGAAAATATGTCACTAAAATCAATACGCCGCTTCGATTGAAAAAGTTTGTTGCACTTGAAGACTTCGCCGATCACGACCGGTAAAAATTCGAGTTTAGTTGTATTCAACGTTCAATAGCTCTTAGTGTCAAACTATGGAAAATTTCAGTTAGACCGCAAAAGCGCCTCAAAATCTAAATACACATGTAATGAAGAATTAAATCTCCGAAACGATGGCTAACTGAATTTCTTTGGCATAGCCCTTTATCACACTTTGGTTAGAATGCCGTAGTCCACTACCTTTTACGTGTTGATTTTAACTTTGTGGCTAGGCATTCTAACATAAGTGTGATAAGGGATATATCCCGTTCTCGTTCTAGATTCCACCGGTAACATGCTAGATGCGATGATTTATAACTTTTAATGCTTCCTCATTGCAGCATTAAAAAATCTATAATTTTTCAAAAATATTTGAAGTGTATGTAACTTCAAGTTCTTAAATTTGTAGCATTTTTTTGACAGAAATGAGTAATTTTATGACCTCTTACCCTCCGAGGCATATCCATTATTATCCCCGGGTCACTAAACTATTCTATTCTTTTAAACAGCAATAGTTTGAAGTTGTTACCCGGGATAATAATGGATATAGCTTTTTGAAACGGCTAAAGCACTTAATCAGCAAAAAATGATGGAAAAAATGATCGCAAAAACTTTCCCTATAACACATTTTGAAATTCACTAAATGTGAATTTAAAAATATTTGCTAAAATTTTGCGGATACAGGTTACAAATGTATGAACATTGATTGAAATGGCGATTTTCGCTTAAAGTTTTTAAAGTCGCTTTAAGGGTGGTAGCGAGCAATGTGAGATGGTACATTTTTCGGAGCGATTTTGAAAGAAAAAAAAAATGTGAAAAATTTTCATGATTAGTTTTTACTAAAGGAAACGTTCCATACTTGCAAACGTTTTATATTTTAACTTTTATCACATACTTTAAGTTATCTTAAAAACATCAAAAAACACTTTGCATTAATACTCATTTCCAACTTAACCCGATTGAAATTTTTTGAAGCAAATTTATAATTCAGACATTGTCGGTATGCATAATAGTGAATATTATCCACATTATATGGAAGATTCCCATATATCCCGAAGATTTTTTTTCCAATGTAAAGCAATTTTGTTGATAAAAAGTTTAGAAAACAAATGACCTTCAATTGGCGATAATAGAAAATCTCTGACTTTCAATATAAAGTAGCTATAACACCCGAAATTTAGATGAGTTTTTTGAGGAAAATAAGATTTTTTTGTGCAATGGTCTTAAATCGGTTCTTTAAGGCAATTTGTCATTTCATGAAGTTCAGAAACTATATTCACTTTGCCCTTTGCATCGGTTGATCGGAAACCAATATTGTTAACAGAAATTTCACAAGGATCAGCTGATTTTTAGCAGAGATTCAACAAAAACTAACTAATTTCAAAATTTTGCACTTGATTTGCGGGAAATTTTCAAATTATTTTAAAGAGTCAACAAAATGACAAAACATTTCATGATTTTTCAAAACACAGTCAAAATATGTAGACATGCATGAAAAACGTTAAAGAGGCTATTTCTTTTTAGTTTATCACAGATTCATTAAATTAATCAGAAAAAATTTGACAAAAATGCTTAAAATTTTCATAATGCTTTGATATTTTCGAAAATTTACATTATAAATAAAGTTTGACTCAAATCGTTCCTTAAATAGATAAAAAATGATTTTAATGAGGCTGATACACATTATTGTGTTCAGCTATACGATAATACACAAAAATAAACCAACTAATTATTTTCTAAATTAAATTGACGCCAAGTCGCCACATCGCTGCTACCTCCCCCCCTTTATAGTTTTATCTCCGAAATAAAGACTTTTTTGGGATCCAAATTTCAATTAAAATTTCAAAAAATTAGCCACTTTTTAGAAAAGTGTTTTGGGAGTACAATTGCCAAGAAATGACCTTATGACCAAATAGATTAGTAGGCTTTAAATAACCCAATTTCAAGGCCTACTATTACTAATTATTTAGAGCGCATAGTTACGTTGTTGTTAAACTGCAGAATATTTCTCAAACTCTTTATCTGATTTGAAAATGATTTAATACAACATCGAGCTTATCAACATTTTAAATTTTTATTGATAAAAAAAAGTCATATAGTATAGTATAGAATAATGATATGTTTTGAAAAATATATAATTCTGAAAATCATGCCAGATGGTACTCTATATCCATATGTGGCCTTGATAATGTAATAATCAAATAATTTCATTAAATCGAGACTAATCAAATTTTTATCCTAAAAACTTAATTTTTTTATGATATTTGAAGTTTTAAAATATTTTTTGATTCCCACAGATATAACAGCAGTTTCACCAACTTAAACCCCCAGTTAAAGCCTCCCTGGACCACTTAAAACCCCCTTTTTGGGCTATATTGAATTTTCCGGAAGCTGTGAGCACTTAAAACCCCTTCAATTTTTTTAATAATTATAAATAAATTTTTAGAAAATTTTAATTTTACTCTTCAACACTATGACAATAATTAAATTAATTTTTTTTAAAAAAACATTGATATTTTTGATTGAATTTGGAAATGAATTGAATTGAAAAATTTTTGTTTTTTCAATTGTATGCAAATTGGCTAAATATTATTTTAAGCTATTGAAAAAATGTATGTTGATAATGAAACTTGCTAATATGGTCGATTTATTAAGTAATCCGAGTCTGGGTACAGATTCATGTCTAAAGTCCTACGAGTTTAAAATTCCAGAAAGCAAAAGGCAAATTTTTGATTGAAATTAACCTAGCTAGAAAAAATATTTATCATTTACAATTTTTTTTTCTCTGGTTCAAGTCCGTAGGTGGCAGTCTAGACCCCACACATTGTTTTTTTTTTCCCGTCATCTCTCTTATTATCCATATCTTATCGTTAATTCGGACTTTTTTCATGTTAGTTTATGAAATTAAGATATAAATTCAAATTTTATTAAAAAAATAAAGCAGATATCTAGAATTTAAACATTCTCAGAATTTTTTCTCAGCCCAAAACCGCTTTTGACCACTTTATAACCCCCTTGGGCCTGTGACCACTTAAACCTCCCTGCCTATGACCACTTAAAGCCACCTCTGACCAGTTAAAACCCCCTTTTTGGCAAAGTTCAGGGGGCTTAAGAATTCTTTTCAAGTTTTTCTGATTATTTGGACAAATTTTTTTCCGCTCAGACGCAATTTTAAATCAAGTTTGTTCGATTTTTTTTTGAGATGCAATTGTCATGAGAGGTTACTGTAACAAATTGAAACCGCAAACGACCATTACCTTACAGCGCGAGAAATCTCACTGAATTTTAAAGTAAATTTTTTCTGATCTTGATTCTGAAAATCAAGTTAAAAAGTTATCGATACTTGCTTTGAAAGTGTAATTTGACAAAACTATCAAATTCAAGCAACATTTTAAAACGTCAGAAAAATTAATTCCAGTTGTTACTACTGGAGATCTTGAGCTAGATCTATTTCTGCGGATGAAAGTTCATTGACGAAAATTATTTTTTTTTTTTCATTTCATATTATCTAATTCTGGGGTATCATCTGTATATCTCAAATTTCACCAATAAAAAGTTTGATAAAATTAACTTCCTAGTTACATAACTCTTAAAAAATATAAACACAAACGACTCAAATATATCGCGCTCCATTTCCGCGAGTATCTTCGCGCTTTGTTCTCTCTGCTGTTGCATACGCCAAAAACCTCGAGGGGCAATTGGGTTGTAACCCGGCTTTAAGTGGTCAACCGCTGTAGTCAATCAGATATAGTCAATCAGACAAAAGAAATGAATGAAACAGAGCACTGCGCAGTTATTCAATAAACATTTCCTAGGGCCTACCCATGAGGTAGTATCAACGTGGTTTAATTAACTTTGCTTTCCCAAACGTTTTTTCCTAGAATTAAACATAAACCTTTCAGATATGAATTTTTGTTTTCGAAAATTTAAAATCTTCAACTTGATCATAAAGGAAAATTGAAGGTTTATCTATTAAAGTTTTCTGTAAAACACGCTCAAAAGTATATGCCTCCTGAAAGGCTAATTAAGCCCTCGGCGGAACTTTTTATATTAATGCTCGGAGGGTTAAAGAGTGCTTAGAAAGTCAAAGATTTAAAATTGCAACAAACCTTTTCAGAATTCAAATCTTTTCCTTGATAGTATGTATAAAATGACGTTTAAAAAAATTAACGTGAATGCCGACTTTTTGGCAACCTTTAAAATATTGCATCCCTACTCATGGATCGAACTACTGACAATTTTAATGGGAAATCGATCGTTTTTCACATTTTTAGCCCAGAAAGGAGAATTGCTGATATTGACTTTTGCCTCGGGAGGTAATGCTGTAGACGCGTTCAAGAAATTTTGATAGTGTCGGAGATGACCCAAATCATTTTTGGAATGACTGATGGTTTCGTCGATTATTGACCTAGATTAGCCACAGTTTTAGACAGCGCAGTTTAATTTTGAATTTGGACTCGCAGAAATGGTGCGCTGGAGGGAGATAATCGCTTCATTCAGTCAAGGTTAACTTTATAAATTATTTTCAACACTGTATACCTTAACACCTTTTGCTCAATCTAGGGAGGTGGCGGGGCCGAAAAGCCGGCCTCATGAGTTGCTAGGAGGGGGTCTTTAGGAGTGTTAGGATTGCTACCCTCGCCCGCACACTCCTAGATTAAGCAAAGGTGTAAAAGGGATAAACTGACGTCTCCGCTCTCAAACGGTCCGATTACAGAAAAAATACCAGGTAAATAAAAAAAATACTTTTTCAATGTTTTTCATAGATTCTCGAATTATTATGGGTTTTGAAATATCAAAAAGGTACACCCTAAAAACAATTTTTGATTTTTAAACCAAAATTTTCTGAAAGACTCACGATGTAGATTTCAAAAAAACGAATGCAAAAATCAATTTTTTGAAAAAAGTTATATCAAATCCTGCCCTAATTCTATTCATACACTACATGTATAACTTCGATGACTTTCAATAACTTCTAAAACCCTAAACATAAATTCAAACTTTGAATTTCAAAGATTATTTTAAAAAATATTTTTTTACTTTTAAATAATCATATTTGGAAGCATTTCAGTCAGAGCTTAGAAGGTTTACCCACTGTATTTATTGTCTAATTTCAAGTCTTTTAACTGTAAAAAACCTTATCAAAAGTCCCAGTTTTGCTTTCATCAACCGAAAATCCATAAACGCTTGGTCATGAAGCATAATGACTCACCAACTGGCACTTTAGCAAATAATCCCAATGGGGAGAATTACGATTTTCCACTTGGTGGCGAAAAATCAGTGGTTTGAATTCAATCAAAATCGCAGGGTCAAGTTACAAAGAGTTTGAAATCACCGACGATGTTTTTACAAATTTTCAACAAACATAAATTTGTGAATAAAATTTACTCGACCCTATTCAGATATAGTTCTCCCGTCGGCTGGGGTAGCTCCTATAATACGCTTGATGACGATTGCTTCAACTTGGAAAGTAGGGGATACCATTGTTATTGCCTTCAACTGATTTTGATGCGAGAATTCAGAAAACTTTGTCATTTCAGAATGTGCAAATTGTGGAAGCTAATCAAGATACAACTTGATAGGCCTGGATTATATATTATCAAAAATAAAATACTGTGCTAGAATTACATTACTTTTTTTTGACTCCTTTTTGAAAAAAATTAAATGATTTTTAAGTATAAATATGCAAATATGTAATATTTGATAATGTAGTTCCAATATTGACTACACTTCGGCTAGATCACTATTGACAGCCTTATTTGATTTTATAACTAAGAGGGGCCGCTCCTTGAGCTCAATTTTAAAAAAAATTAACTGATCGAATTTGTTGGTTTCGTTCCGCCAAGGTCGTCGGATAATCTTCGAAAAATTTTTAGAAAATCTGCCCAAGGGGCCCTTTTATCAATATACACAATTTTCAAAATTTTATTTTATTAACTTTTCAACAAAATTACATTGTCTGATATAAGTAACATAACAAATTTCATGAAATTTTGGATTTTTTTTTAAATGTTTATTTATTATTCTCACAAGTACTGAATCAGTAAGAATTTACATATTGCTGTTATTTCGGTATAAAATCGAAAGATAGTTTGAGACCCCTGCCTATTAAGTAACTAAATAATTATTATTTAATCTGAAAAATTTTAAATATATTAATAAAATTCGGCGATATTCGGCCCCCCTGTAATTCATTATTTAAAATAACTGAATATCGCCGAATTTAACTTAACCGCATTATCACGATGTTTAACTAAAAAATTTCCTGTCCATACGCCGAAAGTGCCCAATCTGGCGAATTGCAGAAATCGCCGAATTTTCTGAGATTTATTATCTCAAATACTTAATGTATTTAGTCATGAATGAATCCATTCAAGGATTGAATTTTCTCAAAACTCTACTTAACAACTTTTATTTGATCACGTTTGGTGAGTATTAAAATTCTACGCATTTTGGTGATTCACCGTCATTCAAAACCTACGTGACTCTTATTAAATTGAAAAAAATGTTTGATTATATGACTCATTTCCCAAGGCCTACGCGGTTTTCAACTTTTGGAAACCATATCGCCGAAAGTGCCCATACGCCGATGTGCCATATATGCCAAATTTTTTTGCCAAAAACTTTCGTGATATTTGGCCTCTCCCCTGGTATCTTAGTGAATTTTCATGATATTCAAATTAAGATAATGAAGGTCTTCTTATTTTTAATAATAATATAATCCATAAATCAGAGCTCCAAAACTAATACCCATTGGGGTAGAATTGATTCCCGAACCGGTATCGATCAAAGAGCCGAAGTTGGTCTCTGGACCCGAAATGTTTCGATTTTACGGAGAAAATGAGCTCTGCACTTGTCCATATGCCAGAACCCGAGAATCTCTCGGCGATGATTCGCCAAAAAATAAAAATTGGTGCGATGAAAATGGCGCAATAAAGGTGATGATCATGATATGCAACGCGTGCACATCATTATGATCAGAAATGGATTTGACCTCCGTGCACATTTCGCATATTGAAAACTTTTTAATGCTGGACAAGCACGACTTGCAGATATCCACATTGGAATTCTTTCGGGTTATGGTTGGAAAAAGAATGGCGGAAATGAGGAAGATCCAAGTTTGTGAAAATAAATCAGAAGGACCATAATTTAGTCCAGTCTCAAATTGGCAAGAAATAATTTTTGGTCAAGTTAAATACTTTTGGCGATATTTTTTTTCATCATAAATTTGAAGAAAAAATCTACAGATCTATTTTAAATCGTGAAAAGGTACTCATTTAGAACCAGGAAAGAAAGAAACATTTATTTTAACCGTCTTGAAGCCATAAATGCCGTCTCGCGAAGCATTTAAAATAATCGGGCACTGTAGTGTTGTTTAGAATTTTTTTAACCAATTTCGAAAAACTTCAATTTTTTTTATTATTAAAATAGTTCCTTAAGGATCGTGGGAGACGAATATCCTCACTTCACGTATAATACTTTTTGATTCACCTATGTTGTAGAGAATTTTCTGCCAAAGTTTTTGAACTTATAATATTTTTTTTGGTTTTGGAGATTTTTCAAAAGAAAAGTCGGTTTCGGGGGTTGAATTAAAGTTAAATAAGGGTGACAATAATTGAGATCTCCCAGGTAACTTTTTTTGATTGCCCTATTTTTGTAGAGAATTGTCACTGATTTTTTAACTATCAGGATTTTTTCTGAATTTTGAAAATTTTTTTTCAAAAAAAAGTAGGTTTTAGAAAATTTAAGTTCAGAAATTTCACCAAAAACTAGAAATTTTCACAGTCGTCCTGCGATTTTGGAAAAAAAAATCAAGAAAAAACTCTCCCGCTCGACCTTAATCCAGCTTTGCAGTGAAATTTGATGGCACAATTGAAAATTTTCTATATATTTCAAGGAGGAGAGGCTTTTGCGTGAGGCTCGCCAAATACGCTGTTTTGGACCACTAAGGGCAAAAGTTTTGAAATTTTCTTCCGCTCGGAGCGTGCGCATTATAATTTGGAAAATTGGAATCGCAAATAACAAGAAAAAAGTGATAAGGAATGGAATGAGGAGTACGACCTTTTTAGTGCTTTTAGGGACGCTAAAAATCATTTCTGAGCGTAGGTTGAGTATCAGATGCTCTGAAAAGTAACTGGCACCTTCCTTAAGAGACCTTCCTTGTACTACGATGGAAAAAAAATAATTATTTTGAAAGCCAGGTTTCTCAGAAAACTTCAACGTTGCAAATGTTAAATAAAGAGCCCCAATTATCGTCGCCCACATTAACTCGTAGACTTATAAAGACATGAATCTGTACCCAGACTCGATTTAAGCCAACTAGTGCTCACTTTAAATCGGCCATATTAGCAAAGTTTCATTATCAAACATTCATTTTTCAATAGCTAAAATAATATCAACATTTGCTATACAATTGAAATAACAAATATTTTAACGAAAATAAAAGGCATTTAAATGAAGATAAGAAAAACAAAAACTTGCGAATTCACTATGACTCGACTATAGTGCAATAATGAGAAATGAATTAAACCTTTATTAATATTGCAATACCTTTTATAAACTCAAATTAATTTTCCTAGCAGTGTGTCTAAAAATAATTATATGTTTCTTGCAAAATTCTCGAGAGTGAAAAGACTCTAAAATTATTCTTCAATATTATAAATGTGGGAATGCGAGACATACTGACGCCTACGCCACGTAGGCGAACCTTCCTAAGATTCAATGTGATTAATTTGATCGGAAGTTTGTGACAAGTCTCAATTTACAACAAATAACTTTGGGATGAACTTTGAGCTTTTTTAAGAACATTTTCGCATTATACTAATGTCCGAATAAAATCAGGTACGAAATAATTCAAAAAAATAAGGTTTGAAAATGTCATAAATAAATCCTTATTCTTGAAAATAAGATCACGTGAACGTGTTGGAAAATATAATTATGTTCAAAAACTCTTGAATAGGGGTGTTTATTGCCCCAAAAATTTCGGCGTAATTTGATCACGATTTGTTTACTTTTCACCACCTCATTTCTAATTGAAGGTCACGTGATCGTTTTTCGGACTGAGTGTAATGTAAAAAAGTCTTTAAAACTTTTAAGGAAACACTTCACTTCTTTCAAAATTGATTTAAGCAATTTTTGGGAAAAAACAGTACTTAACTTTTAGCAACCTTAATTCCTTCAATAACGTCACGTGATCATTTTTGGGGGCTATAGTGTAATGGGAAAAAAGTCCTTAGAATTTTTTCTGATCACGAGAAAGGTCTTATTTTGTGATTTAAAAAATTTTTTGCAAAAAATAAGACGTAATACAGTAAAAATTTTCAAAAAAAAAAAACGCAAAAAACCGTCATTTGTTTCATCAAAAGTTTATGCGATAACTTTATTAACTGATCTTGTCATTAATGATTAAGCGTCGTAAAATGCGATTAAAATGGTGTGCGGCAAATAGTTGGCTAAAATCGAGTCTACGAGTTAAGGGAGTACTGTCGCAATTTTACAGGCCAAACAGGGTTCAGCGTCGCCCAATGAAGTACTAGAAACAGCACGAACATATGTATTTCAGTTTAGGATAATTGAACATTAATCTTGCTTTCCACAAAACAAATCGAAGGCCCTCTGATTGCCGACCAATTAGGAACGACCCTTTCAAAAGTGGCAACTAATTTTCACTTCAAAGAGCCTACTTCCCCGAGTTTTGAAGAAAGAGAATACTTTTATAGCTTTTAATTGACCACAGATGAACGTGGGCAGAACCCCAATTCAGTTTTTACTCAAAAAATTTCAATCCCGCTTAAATGGCAAAAACTGTTTTTTGGCCTTAATTTTTGAGTGCCTCGGGGAAAATACACTCCTCCCTGGATTTTGACGGCAGAAAGCCTAAAACTGGAATGTATACGATCATTGAGGAACCCACAAAGCCCCTAGTTCGAGCAATTTGCATTTTTTGTATCCTCGTCCTTTGAAACCGTCGATTTCAACATTCCTCAGTAAATTTCAAAAAATTGAAAAAAATCCACAATATGTTCAAAATCGCGATGAAAAATTCTTTTTTTCATGACAAATGAAAATAAAACGACCATCTGATCAACTTATTTTTGTTCCATATTTCAGAAAAAAACATTTAAAACTAATCTGGAAAATTCATGTCCCGAGTCTTTAAATCGCGACCAGTACTCCCTCAAAATGGTTATAACATTTTTTGGGAAATTTTAAAAAAACCAAACCTTTACAATTTAGGACTGAAAAACAATTTGAAAACCTACTTTCTGAACCCATAAAGATGACTTCATTTTTTCTTAATTCAAGTATTATTCACCTGGTGACTTTCATAATCGATTATACATCCCCAGTGCACAAAATGATTTTTTTTTTCATAAAAAAATTGAAACTCACTTCACAAAGTTATATTAGGAGATTTGCAAAGAAAGTTGTGGTATTTTTATTCCAACACCCGTTAGGAAGGTACTTTTTCATCGTTGAAAAATATTATCGTCTTGTTTTTAAGCATTTTAATCGGAAAATAAAGAATTTTTAAAAAATTCAAAGGTCAGTTTTCGGAATCAAAAAAAACACAAAATCTAAGGTTCGATAGTAATAGGCTATTACTAATAGCTCTCACGAACTCATTGGACTCTTAATTCATATCCCTTTACGAGGAAGATCGATATTTTTTAGTTTGGTCTAGTACATTTTGTACGTTTAAGTAGTACCAAAAATGTACAGACCAAAATAGAAAATATCTACAGGGTGTAAGGTTTTTACCCTCTTTTTTCCAAACTGGTTACACTTGATTTCCGCCGTTTTAATTGGTTGTCAAAAGTTTTCTCAGATTCAACCAATCAAAAAAACGGCGGAATCGAGTGTAACAGTTTTGGGAAAAAAGAAGGGAAAAACCTTACACACGTTAATCTTCCCGAAAAAGATATGGGTTCAAAAAGTTTTACTTAAATGCATGGTGAAAGAAGGCTTTTGCGCGAGACCCTCAAAATGAGCTCAAAAAAAAAAGGTTTTTTGGCTATTCTTGACAAAAAATAATTATAATTTTGAAAACGATAGTTAACAGACCTGCGTACGTATTTGTTGTTATTAAAGCCACAAACAATTTTCCTACCTGCAAACTCACGTAGGTTTTTGCGGAACAAAATATGACTCTTACTTTTGAAGCTCGTTCTGATTGGTCGAACAAATCATGATCTTTCGATTAATGTTTAAGGATGTAAGATTTTGTTCAGAATACAACATTGTTTTAACTATTAAGTTCCAGAAGTGAAGCCTTCAAGATATTCGCCCGCAAAAAACTCAAAATTAATGTTTTCCCTATTAATCGCGCTCATGGTCAACTGTTGTTTCTTTGAGTTAAAAAGACTCATAATTCAAAATGACCAACTCCAAAATACTTTAACCGTTATTGTAGAGTTTTTACACTATTTTCAAGTTCTGCTGTGCCTCTCTATCCACGATTGCTTTTTTCGTTTGGTGACTGTGCACGGAACGCATGAAGCAATCGTTAAAGGAATGTGGTTGGATAAATACTCCATGGTCCGGATTCTTTCTCGAAGATGGTTTTGAAGACAAATAACATTCTAAAGAACATAATCCTTGGTATTATGATTAAACGGGAATTATTTTGCCTTCTGATAGAAATGCAGAAACATGCGAAACCTTTTGATGGATTCCCGACGAACTGATTGTTGTAGATGGTAGAATCTGTTCAGGGTTTAACAGGTACGGTTGAAATTCGCCCTATAGTAAATAGGCTATAATCATTTGATACCTGCCCTTTTCAAGTTAACGGAGTCATATTTAACAAGCGGATGCCAGGCCTATACTTTCGCGTTCGCGTTTGAACTTATTTTATAGCTTTTATTGTCAATGTTGTTGTCCGGTGCTTTCATTTGTCAAAACACAACCGGGAACAGTATGTTCCCTGGAAAAATTAATGATTATAAAATCAAAATGTAATTAAAAAATTTGGATAATAAAATAATTTTATACCAAAATGAAATTTGACGCCTAATTTTTTGGGTTAATATTTATATTTTTATTATAATTTAATCAAACATTCAAATTATTTGGTTTCTTATTCGTTTCAATGGAAATTTCAAAATACTAACTAGCGAAAACCGATTAAAATGTATTTTTCTAAACTGGGAAATAAATAGAAATACTGACATAATCATTACGGGGCCCTGGTCCCTTTTTACTAGTTTTTGAGCCAAATTTTCTATTTTATTCGGCTTTTAAAAACACTCATCCATAACATCCTCAATAGCTTAAACTGAGCACAAATATTTGTGAAAAATAAAAATAAAAAAATTGGGTTTGTTTGGACTAATTATTTCATCTATTTCTGAAGATTACTGATTGTTAAATTACTAGTTTTTCTTAAAAAAATTGGTAAGAATCGTCGGATTCGGAACAATTTTTTAAAAATCATTATTACCAGATAATTGTGCTTTGTTTAAGCTAATCCTAAGAATTCATCGGCATGAGTTCGTTTGCAAAAAGCCTGAATTAAATAATAAAAAAATTGGCTAAAAAATCTAGTAAAAAAGGGACCAAGGAGCCCCCGTAATCGATATAATATGTCACTATTACATCGGCTTATATTATTTAAACCGTTCTTCAAGTATGTTTGGATTGCAAAATCAACAAATCATTTCATAATAATGGCTGCTGTAGGAGGATCATTCGGTTTTGGGTTTTACTCAATAGTCAGAGCGAGGAAATACCGATATCAAGGAATGATGCTCGAACCTGGAGTCATCAGAGTGGACAAATTAACAAAAAGCTAAGGGTGCAAACTGCACAAGAAGAAATTATTCAAATATTTATTTGATGTGGCAAATATTTTTTTTTTAATTTGCTGTAATTATCCGGAACCAAAATTTATAGAACCAATCCGTAATTATAGACCAAATTATAGAACCAAAAACCCGTAATCGATCATCGAACAAAATTAAGAACCAAAATAAACTTTTACAGCCTTACGGTGGTCAAGATTTCTCAACTCAAAAAACAAATTATGGATTTTTGTTTCCAAAAAAAAAATAATTTCGAAATCTTATTTCCATAAAATAAATTAATTACAGTTCTATAAATAAAAAGTATAAAAAGCAATGTTAGGCTATATCTGATAACAGAGCATACCATGCACATATTACCCGCGTACTTTTTAGGCCAACAATTTTATATTATCTTCAATTTTTTATTATTAATTTACTTATATTTGGTGCTCAGTTGAGCCTTCTAAGAACCTTATCGGATCATCGTTTCATATAATAAATATATAAATAGTTTATGGTCGTTTTGGCTCTTTCGAATTGAATTTTGGACGTTTTGTTTGTTTTCGTATCACTTTATATATTTTTAAGTATGTAAGAATCGATACTATGGATAATAATATTTTGATAATTGATAAGTTTGTCTGAGTAGAAGATTAAGATTGAATGAAAAAAGTGGGAAAAGACTGCGGAACTGAAAAACGCGACGGCATTGTCTACATCTCGCTCCTCTAACTTATCTAAGATTTAAACGACCAACAAAGCTATCTCTTCCTGACCATGTCTATGTCCATGACATTATAATTCATGTTCACTGCAATTCATGGTTTCACCCATAAATTAGCTTCTGCGTCAAATGGGGATCAGATGGACAATAACAGTTCAAGATGAAAAATCTGACGCAAGAAAAATCCTAGACCTCAATATTCGATATCCAACCGAAATACCAGATGAAATCTATGTTGGACGAACAATGGTGGAAATCGAGATAATGATTTGGGCCAAATTCAATAACGAATTCAACGGCTAAAAATTCATCATTGTCACAGCTAGGGTGGCCACGTTTCTATAGGTCCCGAAGAGAATAATTTTGAGTATTTTATAAACAAAAATCAATAATAATCACAGCACGAATGAAAATGAGAAAAAATTAAATAAATTTGAGCAAATAAAGTCCTTGTTTTTTTTCAGTACTCTTGAAAAATCCAAAAGCGTTTCTTATTTAATGACAAAAAGAGCTCAAAATTTTTTAACTTGAAGAACGTTTTCTTAAAAAGTGTAGCTCGCTAGCGGAACTATTGTTTATAATTAACCCATTGGTTGCTAATATTTTCATGAGAAAAAACAACCCCAAAGATCCCGTTTTGAGGCATTGTCGAGCGCAATATGAATGGCTGAACTTTTGACCGCCACACATTACGAGATGTGAAATAAACGTCGTGTCAATATTGGAGAGGGTCTTTCTTTACACGTTTTTTTGCGTGTTTTCTTCACGCCATTTTTGTTGCTGAAGAAAAACTCCAGGTTTCTTCACGCATTTCGTTGCGTGAGAAAAACCCCAGTTTTCTTCAAAAGCATTTTTGATGCGTGTAAAAAAAACCCCAGTTTCCCTCACGCATTTTTTGTTGCGTGAAGAAAAACCCAGTTTTCTTGACGCATTTGTGTTGCGTGAAGGAAAAACCCCCAGTTTCTTCATGCATTTTCGATGCGCGAAAATAAACCCACAGTTTCTTTGAACGCAATTTTTTTTTTTTTTAAAAATTTCTAGATAAAAATATTTTCGATGAAAAGTTTTATTTTATTTTTTGAACGTTTTAAAAATAGAAATTAAGTGATAATTTGATTTGTCATGAAAACTGACAAAATCACAACCCCTCAATTCAACCTCAAACAACCAGGCTTCGGCACCCACTAGCTGAGCGTCCAGCAAACGCTTTTGCCATAGGTCTTTACAGTGTTACACTAATCACGATTACACTAATCTCAAAAAACGTAGGTTCTTCACGCGCGTGAAGAAAATTCTCAAAAACGTAGGTTTTCCGTCACGCGCGTGAAGAAAATTCTCAAACGTAGGTTTCTTCACGCGCTGAAAAAAACTCAAACCCAGGTTTTTTCACGCACCAACGGAAGAAACGCCCGAGACCCTCCAATGTCACATGTCAGAATAAAATAAATAGACCACGCATCATGGAAAATTTAAGCCATATCATACGGAGCCCTCCCTAGTCTTTTTTTGCTTGATTTTTC
>SCLH01000531.1:115691-136986 GCA_004367855.1 Oikopleura vanhoeffeni | reverse complement strand
AATGGCCTTGGTTCTTATTGTATGTTACATAACGGAAATTACAGCATTTATGTTTTTCATATGGATAACTGAAATCAGAATTTTTACTTTGAAACAATATTTCTCTACAGTAGTCTCTCCTAAAATATATGGATAAGTGAGCCTCTTATACAGTTACTCGAAGAAAAGGTCAAAATAAATAACAAAGATTAAAGTGTCATCTCAGATGATAAATTCAATCTAAAATTGACTTAGTCTTAGACCTGTTCATGTTTACTTCCAAATCGATGAACTGATTGAAAATTTAGTTCTAAGTTGAAGGACTAACTATTTTGAAAGTGGAAAGTTAGAAAAGTTGTCTAAAGCGTCAGACATCAATTCAAGGGGGTCGTCGTCGCTAAATAAGGCCCATGAAAAAATTTCTGAAAGTTCATTTCAATGATTTTTTATGAAAATATGGACAATTAAAAGCATTGGGTACTTGTTTTATGTTTATTGATAGTCAGGAAAGACTTTTTGTTTAGCTCAAAAATATTTCGTATGAAATAGTTTGGAAACTTCTTAAGTTTCAGATATGTGAAACCCGATTTATGAAAAAGGGATAGAAATTTGGATCAAAACCTCTAGTGATGTGCCTAGACTCTTCGCTACAAATTCATTGTGAGTAACTTTCAATACCACAGAAGCAGTAATACATTCTGATTGTGATCCATTCAACAGGTTCAAAACTTTTTTTATGAGTTCTGAAGACAAATATGATTTTTTTAACGTCATGGGTGAGCTTCTCAAGTATGTCGAGTTTAGTAATAATCATTGTAATACCATGAATGAGGACGGAGAATACATTGTTAAAAATAATTTTTCAGTTTTTTAGCTCGTCTGATGGATTGAGCCTCTTTACATTCGAATCATTTTACATGCAAGACTTGTTTCAAATATATCAGAGGAAGTAATTGATCGACAATTTGCAAATTGGCATTGACAAACCCCGATTTTCAAATGGCACTTGGGGCATTCTCAGACATCACAAACATTTAGGTGAACTTTTTTATTTCAATGAAATTTTTCATACAGCTTATGCCTTAACATTTTCGAAAATATAATTAATTGCAATTTTCATGGTTAAAACAACATTATAATAAGTTTATTTATTTATTGTACCGAGGAGAAAAGTTGTAATCAAATTTCTGATCAGTTTACATTCAGGTCGAAACACAACCTCAGTTTTTGTTTCCATTCTTCATACTTTCCAATAATTTGCAACCAACAGCATCTTTCGTATGAATAAATCTGCTATTGAATAATTCTGGCTCAAAATTTGTTTGTCGAACTGATATTTGGCCTATGTAAATAATTGCTGTCGTAATCAGAATCCGAATTTGGCGAATGATCCAGTTATAACTCGTGGGGATGTTTTTCAATGATTTTGACTAATCTCTAGCTTCGCTGGAGCCTATGAATAATAGAAGGTCTGTGAACTTGGCTTTGTAATATTCAAATTTTTTGATTTCAAACAATGCGATAGAGCCTCTAAAATACCCAGCTCTTTGTGAAAATTCTATATTTGATAGGATCGCAGCAGAGTGTCTAAGCTGTCTCGTAGCCATCGAACGAAGCATTTTTTTTGACCGATATTCGAGCACAGCTCTTTATTGCTTTGAGAAGTCGAATCTTGATGGTTTTCATGGTCCAATTTTTTCGCCTTTGATAACAATCAAGGCCTTTTGATGATCTTGAATATATTCCACTCCGAAGATTATTGAAAATTGGCTCGAGCATTGACGAAATATCGAAAAGTTTCGATACACTCGTCTCGGGATTGTCCGGGAAAATCAGTTGAAGTTCTTGGAGTATTCATTTTGATTTAATATTAATCGAGTTTTAATAATTTCTCATAAGAAAAATGATAGTTATTTATTATTCGAAAGTCATGTTGGGCGCTTCTGAGCATCGGATGAGAGCTGAGGCTCGAAAGCGCGCGACTTCAAATGCCAGCCGGTTTCAGAAACATATTTCAAAATTTGATTTTTTACTATTAAGAAAATAGCGCTTCATCAAAAGAATTTATATTCGGCTTGTCGGGCGGTAATTACTTGACGCATTTACATCGGATGTAATTCATTTATTTTAAATAAGATATATTAAAATTTAATTTTGTAAAATTCTCTTTTCGGAATGTATCAATCAAAATAACGATTTTAAATCTTGTCGGCAATTTTATTTTGTTGATAAAACTGGCACAGAAGACTTTGCTATCATAAAAGTCGATATGTTAGAAAAATTGAGCTACATTTTCAAATTTTCTTATTTATTATGGTTTAAAAAATCAACTTGTATACAGTAGTGTGTTTTTTTTTCGGCGGAACAAAAAAGTAAACAATTGCGGAGAATTCTCCCTAAATTAGACATTCTCCGGTCACTTGATAATCTTTTCCCCCTCAAAAAAACATATACGTAGAAATAAACTCGACCTTGATTAGCGTTATATTTTTGAGATACGGCTATTTGGGATTTTTTAAAAATATGGAATTTTATTTCTTTCAATATTTTTACAGAAATTGCATTGAAAAAAAATTGCGATTAAAACTGGAACTGTTTTTTAAATCTCTGGATTAAGATTTTCAAATATGAAAAAAATTTTTTTTAATTTCTGGACAAAAAATAATATTGGGCATTTTAAGCAGTCAGAAATCAAAAAAATAGGTTTACTATAATTATTTTTTGCTTCGATTGGCGTGTCATTTAATACAGCTATCCGATTTTTCAAACCAATACCCCACGTGACTAGAAACATGTATCGACGATAAATTTTCAAATTCATAGATTTTGAGTACAAAAATATCTAAGGTCCAAAATATATGATGTTGAATAAAAAGATAACGATATTCTTGGACACATCGCAATAAATTCTTTAGTTATCTTAGAAATTTATATTTAGTTTATGATGCGTATTCCAAAGTTTGGGCCCCAAAAGGTCCGCAACACAAATTTGGTAAATGCTAGTCTATCTCTTTTTTAAATCTTGCATAGGTGATCTGAGACTACCTGTAGTCCACCAGTTGTTAATTGTATTGCGAAAAAATACTGAAAAAAAACAGATTAGGTCAAAAAATTACCTTCAAAAAAGAGATCTGTTGATGGACGGTATTATTACGTACGTAACGTATACCAAAAAAATAACTTTCACCTAATATCGGCTTTTAATGCGATATTTTTACTCTACATTAATGGTGCCTAATTATCTGAGATTTTTTTATATAAATTGGTAGGCCGAACACTCCACACGTGAAATTTAATAAATTAAACCATGAAAATATTTCTTTCGATGTGCTAATTTCGTGTTTTCGTTTTTTTAGGAAATTTAATTTTCGATTTTGACGTAGAAATCATATGAAAATTAAAATTTATAAATTTCGACGGTGGTGGACCTTTTAAAGTCTTCTAATCTAAAAAAAAAAAAAATTTTAATTGTAATGTGAACCCTAAAGTAGCAACGCTGCGTTTTTTGAGTGTTTTTCAAAAGACGATTTATAAAGTAAAGAATTAATGATTGAAAAAAATCAGAGTTAGACAAAGTGAGCTTCAAAGTGGCCCTTACGTTTGAAATGACTTTTATTTCGAAAATTATGAGTGAAAGTTTCTTTGAAGACAAAAACAATTGAAAAAGGCAAATCTGCCAAAATAGCACTCGCGCTTTTAATAATTCAGCAGTCCATGCTTTCGTAAAAACGTAACTAATTATTTAATCCATATTAATTTATTTATAATCATTTAATTTATCCGTGATATTTCAACTCACGTTTTTTGAGTGGGAAAGTGGGAATATTTCACCAACTGCACCTTTTTGTTGGGGGGTTGTGTCAAGAATTCGAGTGAAAATTTGGGGTTTTGGCCGGAGCTAAAAACTAATTCACCAAATTTGACCTTATCTAATATACAGGGTTGACCATAAGCCCCCCCTAGAACTTTGGCCAAAAAAAGGAGGGTTTTTAAACTCGGTCGGGGGGCTTTAGTGTCATAGCCGGGGGGGTTGTAATGGTCACAAGCGTTTTGGGCTGAGAAAAAACTCTGGAATGTTAATTATAGATACTAACTTATTTTTTAATAAAATTGAATCATATTTAATCTCATTAAAACTGACATGAAAAAAAGTCGAATGTAACGAATAAGATTGGATAATAAGAGAGATGACGGAAAACAAATATTGGTGGGGTCTAGACTGCCCACCTACGGACCTTGACCGAGAAAAAATTGTACATCGATAAATATTTGTTCTACTCAGGTAATTTCAATCAAAAATTAGTTTGAACTTTCTGGAATTTTTAACTCGTGACTTTAGCTGAATCTGTACCAGATGGAACCGATTTACGGCGACGCGTTATTATACTTATAAATCGTTAGCCATATAAGCAAACTTTCAATTATTAAATACATTTTTCAAATAGCTTAAAATAATATCAGCCAATTTGGCTATAATTACAATGAAAAAACAAAAATAAAAATTTTAAAGCGAATTAAAAAGCATGGTAATGAGGATAAGAAAACAAAAGTTTGTGAAAATTTACTCCAGTTAATACACAAAGTGCAATATCAGATGAAATTAACCTTACTTATATTTGAAACTACCCTCATAGAAACTTCAAATGATTTTTCCTATCGCTCTGTCTTACTCTCTTCTTACTTTCGCCTACTTGCATTCTTATGTAATACAGTATTTTGTCGGAAGTTTTGAACTTCTAGAGAATGCCTAGTTAAACGGAGGCCATACTGTAATGCAATAATTCTTAGAAATCGTTACGATCTTTTTAATGGTCTCTACGTGATATTGAGTACTATCCAAAAAAGGCATAGTAAAAGGTACATTTGAAAAAATACTCATTTAGTCAAAAAAAATTCCAAGGGCACTTCAACGTTTTGAAGACTTTCTTCTCATTACAACCAAAGTATCGCATAAAGTCACGTGACGAAATAATTTCAGAAAAATAAGGTTTGAAATATGTCCCAGATAATCCTTATTTCTCCAAAAAATATAAGATCACTGACGTTTGTGGAAAATATTATTATGTTCAATAACTCTCAAATTAGGTCAGTTCTTTGTCAGTTCTACGCTATATCTTTATTTTGTTACACAACTGTCATAAGTCATATTAATAATGCATTATCAAACCAAAATAAAAAAAAAACGTGTTAATTGGCCCAAAAATTTTCGGCGTAATTTTGATCAACTATTTGTGTACTTGAACCAATAACTTTTTCCTAATTTCTGAAGGTCACTATGATCGTTTTTGGAGACTTGGTGGAGTATAAAAAAGTCTATAAAACTTCAATAGAAGCCTTTCTTTTTTTCAAAAAGTGAATTAAATGCAATTTTGAAAATAAAATTTACTATTTTATCTTATTTTTGCCGACCTTATTTCTTGAATATACGGTCACTGTGATCATTTTTCGGCTATAGTGTAATGAAAAGTCTTTAGAAAAAATCTTAGAATATTTTGGGGGGGTTTTAAGTGTCACAGGTCCCGGGAAAATCAAATATGCCCAAAAGGGGGGTTTAAGTGGTCATGGGGCCTTTAACTTGGGGGGGGGGCTTTAAGTGGTAAAGCGCTGTATTTGAACAAACATCTTGCATTCCTGACAACACATTGAGTGTGACAGTGGCTTTTGTCATCTAGACCCGAGCTCACAAACTGACGGATTATTTTTATTTAACAGATTGTAATTTCTCCTAGTTTTCAAGGTAAACAATGGATTATAGCTCAAAGAAACGGCCCAGAAACAGTGAGGTCTCCAAATTGGAGGCTCCAATGACGATTTTTTAAAATTCTCGGATTTCGTTCAGCATTATATAAAATACGTAATTTATTTTGGACTCTATTTTAATGGATCTCAAATCAAATTAGCTCCCCCTGGAATTGATGAGTCAATGTTAATTTGAAAAAAGTTTATAATCTGTCTTCAGACTGGTTGTAATAAGCGGATGGTTTGCGTGGGTTTTCCATCGCCCTTTTGCGTAAGGTTTTAGCAAACATATGCAAAATGGGGGATGGGGAATGAAAAGCTTTTCCAACCCTGCCCAGACCCTTGTGCATTCGCATCGATTATTTTTTAAAGAATGTTATCGTTTTTTCTTTTAAAGCGTTAAAATATAATAATTGCTCACCGCGCAGCAATAATGTCAGCTCTGCTGTTTTCTAAAAACATTTGGTATTTCAACGTCATTTTTTTTTGCATTAAAACTTGACGGTCTTTAAGTTTTATTTTCCAAATTGTTATCAATTCGATTAGACCTCGGGTTGAATTTACGTTAGCTTTACAACTGATCATAATGTAGTCTACATTTACGATTAGTATTGCAAGGCACTTCTTAAATTATTCTCATAATGTATTCTTTTGACAAGATCTTGTTCCGAAGAAAAACACTGAATTATTGAAACTTTGAGTGTTAATGAGATTGACCTAATTTCATGATGTTGCATTAAAGACGCTTTAATTCTACAATTCCTGAATCTTGCTTATTCCATGTGATCAATTTGTAGATTAAAGTCTTTTATTTCAAGGTCCTTACAGGTCCTGCAAAAACTCAGTTTTCAAATTTAAAAATAATCCTATTGACATACTGTTATGGTAATTTTTGCTCATATCTTTAGCTTTCTGCAGAAATATGATCTGAGACCGCTGATTGAATCAACAGCATGTGAATTCTGTGAATCACTCTACGTGATTGTAAGTTGAACGGTTTTGATGGTTAGGTTAGCTCCTACAAAAGTAAGTCATATGGCATAAAATGTGACAAGAATCGTGTCACAATGATGGATAATCTCCGATTTACAAATATCTGGATCTGTTCGTAAAGCAGAATTCAGCATATAATTCGAAAATTATTCCAATCTTAAGAAAAATTCAAACTGTTGGTAATCCAGAATATACGGGTGCAAATACAAAAGCTACAAATAAATACAGTCTGAAATCGTTTTTGGAAAATTTTATTTTTACAATCTCTTGTTCGATGTAAACTCTTTAAATGTGGCTGACAAAAGTGGTTTGTCATTGTTAAGTATTTTTGGACAACAACCATAAAACCGAAAACATAATGTGTTATCTAATATCAATTACGGGGTCTTTAAGAGGCATCATTTTTATCTCGAAGTTAATGTTTTTTGTCGTTACATTTCTGTCGTGTAATTTTATTCGATGTTTAGTTAATAAACGTTGTTTTTTATCTTCTTTGAATTATTCTCAACACTGCCAAAAATGTTTTTAAAAAAAATGGGAAGAAAACAAACCATGCAATACTTCAGCGCCACCAATAAAATTTACGTTGAAGCTAATTAATTATTTATTTAATCGTAGATTTTTTGAATAAATTGGATTTAATTTTATTATCAAAGTTAACCTAACATATATTTATACATATATCCTTTTTTATGTAAGTTGCATTTATTTGACTGACTACTTATTAACTTGATTTTATAACAGATANGGTATTTTTATCAATCAATTTTTAGAGTTTGAAAATATTTTTTGCCTCAAATGAGGTTTGGAGCCTCCAATGGTTATCTGAAATCTTCTATAGCCTTGAAATATTTGCTACAGAATATTATATTTGTAGTTGCTATTGATATGGTCGTGAAACCAACACACCAGTGATGTGAAATATTTTCGCTTCTTTTTTAAATACATTGTAATTTGAATAATGATGGTATTTGAATATCGATTTTATAGATAGTGGCACAGCTCAAGAAAAGAAAGGTTGAAAACATACAAATTTATCTTATTCTATTACGTTTAAGGGAGTAGCATAAGTCCGGCAGATTGGTACATTTTTTCAGAGCGATATTTGAAAAAAAAAAAGTGAAAATTTATTTTTTTATTTTTAATCTTCAATAAAAGTGTTTATTCTTGCAAACGTTTATATTTTCATTTTTTTAACATAACTGAGTATCTGTAAAAATATAAATAACCACTTTTCATTGTACATCCATTTCCAACTAAACCCGACTTTAGATTTTTTTTTAAACGATACTAATAAACTTTACCCATTTTTAGATGTAATGCGCTAAAAATAAGCTTAGAAATTCAGCACATTGAAAATTTCCTGAATATCAAAGTTTTTTCCATGAAAAATGATCACAAATGACAAAAATATAACAAAACACCATTTTTGAAACTAAAAATTGACCTTCAATTGCGTTTTGACATTAAAAAATGTCCTGACTATCAAAAAATTACGCCTTGTACACCCGAAATTATATTGAGAATCTTTTGCAAGAATAAAATTTATTAAAATTGAGTGCCAAACGGCACTAACCGGTTGTACGACCATGTGTTGTAAATTTCATTAGTATTTCAGAAACGATATTCACTTGACCCTTCCATCGGTTGAAATACGGAAACCTAATAGATACCTAATTTCACAAGTGATTCTGCCTGATTTTTTATAAAGAAGTCAAAAAACTGATAATAAAATTTTTTTGACTAGATTTGCGGAAAATTTTCATAATATTTCTAAAAAAATCGACAAAGGATGAAATATAAAGATGTTATGATTTTTCAAACGGCGGTCAGACAATATTTAGGCATTTATGAAAAAAGTTAAAGTGGGTTTATTTTTTTTTACCCAAAAATTTCGATTGAAAAAAAATTTTGAACGAAAAATGCGGAAAATTTTTTATAATATTTTGATTTTTTTTGAAATTTTTACGAATTCAAAAATAAAAATTCGAACTCAAATCTTTCCTTAAAATAGATAAAAAAAATATTTTAATGAGCTGAAACACATTTTTTTTGTCAAGCTAACGATAATAAGCACAAAAAAAAACTAACTAATTACTTTCGTGAGTTATATTGACTCCAATCTGCCTGGTCTGTCACCCCTTAAAGTTTTTATAAAACAATCTTAATTTATATGCACAATCAAATTGTAAGCAGACGGAATCTCTTTTAGGGTTTTTGATCAATATGTCCAGCAAGATGCATCTTCAGTTTATTTCACATTTGTCTTCGAAGGTGGCGAATTCGATAAAGGAACAACATGGGACGTTATACCACCATCATCAGTTTTTAATTTTGTATACACAACTGGTAATGTTATATAACATTTTCAGGATTTTCGCAGCAGGAAACTCATTAATTTTTCAAAAATATACATTCTTTCACCCATAAAATGAAATTAAAGTGTAGGCGACTGCGTCGTCTAGCCACCATTGATATTTTAGCTGAACACATCCTGCACAATCATAATTCAGTGCGCCGGATTATATTGCGGTTGCAATGCTCGCCGCACCACAGTCCGTACCACATTCATTTTATATTTTTGACCGCAAGTTATGTCGATGACGAATTTTCGAGTCATACAATTTCTTCAATAAAATTGTACATTTTTTGACCCAGTGATCGTAATTTTTGGCTCGATAATTTGAAATTTGCCGTCTCTTCGATTACGTTTATTTGGCAATTTTCTCATAATTTACGGGAGAAAAGGATCAAAGATGATGTAACATTCAACGTAAATATTTCTCAAATCTTATTTAATCAGCTGAATAAATTCACAACAAATTCGAGGTTTAAGGGGTTTGTGGTGTAAATTATTAATTGCAGCAAAGTAAAATCGCTATAACTTTGTTAATATGGCACTGAAGGTGAGTACATTTGTGAAATGCTAATATGGTAATTCCAACACGCGGAGGATAACTGGTAGGAAATCAAGTAGTAGTTTGGATATAATTATCATAATCAGAGGGCAGTTGTAAAATATGCTGAATTTCAGCTTGTGAATTTTTTGAGGCTCGTTATAGAATAATTTATGGATCAAATTAATATCGGTTATGACTAAGTTGACCCAAGGAATCTCGTGGTGGCAATCTTTTTTTCAAAACAATCTAGAAACAAAATCTAGAATTTTCAAAAATTCGGAATTTTTTGCTTGAACCGCATAAAACCGAAAACGATGCATAGACATTAAAATTATCGGAAATGTCTTAATCGAATTCTAAAAATTTCAGATTATTTTAAGCCAAAATGTTAAACCTTAATTATCGAATTTGACGCTGATTGGTTAAAAATTTGATTAGCTGTTAAGCCAACTTTTTGATCAGTGAATCATCAGCTTCATTTCGGTGGTACTTTGTTCCGATCGACATTTTTTCGAACTTTTCATTTCCGGTTCACTTTCATTCAATTTCTGAATTCTAGATTTTATTCAAAAATCTTTCTCAGCACTTTGTACCGCATTAATTATCTACCTTAGTCGAAAAAATGGCTCATCTAAACTTCGTCTAAAGAAGATGAGGTTTGAAGTCGAAAACTGGCAAATCGGCGGTTCAAGTGAAATTCTGAACAAAAAATACAAAAATCGAAAAATTCTTCTCATCACTTTTTTCTTCTCTTATTTATTCGCTCTTTGTGTAGATTTTGAGGACGCTTGTATGTGGGGTCTAAAAAAAGATAGATTAAAAAAAAGTTTAGTGCTCTAGAATAGACTCAAGCCACCTGGTGGTGTGATGTTAACAAAGATTGGACTTTGAGATGTATGTAATCGTTAGGACGGAAAGGGGGTAGAATCTACAAAAGAGATCCTCAGATCAGAATTTTTACAACTGGCCTAGATTTGTTCTGAGGCGTGATTGAAAGGTACCAGATTACGACACCTACCCGCTTAATTAAAATTCGCATAATATTCCTCCATAATTACTTTAGTCTATTTCTTACATAAACACTTTTACCATAATTATTCTCATAACAATAAATATTAAATAACATCGTTTTTAGCTGTTGGCCTGCAAGTGAATATGGCGTACACCCTCAAGGGAGCACCTATTTGGTCGCATGTTTTATTCAATCTACAGTAAGTGAGCACATTTATTTATTATCAAATGCACCAAATTTACGTAAGGTAGTGGATGTCGCCAATTAGATTGTTTTCAACTTTTTCGACGCGGCTTCTTGCTCACCCGCTAAGGTGACATCAAAAAACTTGCTGAACTTGAAGAACAAGTCTTCAAGATCATGGCAACACTGGTCTCAGTTAAAATTAAACAAAAGTGGTTTAATCGATATATGCGATTCACAAGATTCTTATTTAGTTCTTCGCCGCCAGACAACACCGTAGATAAATCAGGCTCATTTTCTGACATTTTTATTCACATGCAAGGAATTTTAAATAAACTTGATTCAGGGACCCTCGGGAAAAGAAGAGCGCCTCCTAAACCAAAGGCTGTTTTTTCGCAATTTTTTTCTCACTTTCTTTCCAGAATCATTAAATTTTTCGAAAATTTTACAATTTTTTCATAAAAATATATAAATTATTTTTTAAACTGCCATTACCTTTCTCAGTGGCGCGCCATGGCGCCTACAAGCTGAAATTTTTGAATAAAATATAAGAGGTGTCTCAATGAACATAAAAACGGCTTCAAATGCATCTTAAATTATTTCCATATTTAAAACTACAGCTGAGTTTGGGTGTTACGTAGATTCATATCCACTATGGACTATGCGTAGGCGGATTAGAGCGACTGTATTTAGCTTGGCTGTATGAAAAATAATTCTCGGAAAAGTCCTTAAATGGGGTATGGTGGTTCCTAATTTGACATTTTCTCGATAAAATATTAGCCAAACAGGGCTTTGAGGATATAATTCCTGTACGTAATAGCAAAACGATCTTGAAAAACTTTTGAAGTTGACCCTGGAATCTTTTTGGCGTGATTATAGTACTTTTTCAACATACCGTATATTGTTTTACGTATACAATTACCGTTAACTTACAAAGTTCATCGTAGAGACTCCATAAGTCCCTCAAAAGAATCGGAAAGTCGACTTTCTGATGAAAATATTAGCAACTGGTCAATTATGTATGAAAGGTCGCCAGAGAGCAACATGTTCTTTGTGATAATCTAGAAAATTTGACTATTTGCCTCATAAGTAAACGTTAGTAACCTAATTCGCCATAGTTGCTAATATTTTTATCAAAAAATCGACCTCTCCGATTTTTTGAGGTTTACACAGCTTCTACGATGAACTTGAAAATTTGCCCTTTGAACCTTGTCATAAAAAAAATAGTCTTTTAATTTTAAGCGAGCTGATTTTTTAAAATCTTTAATCAAAACATGCAATTTTTAGCCAGTTTTCAGCACCCAAATTGGTGCCCGGATTTAAATACTGCAAATTTAAAATGTCAAATTTAGCCTAATGCGATAATTTATGCCCTTAATTGTGTGAAATGTGCTAAAAAAGAGATTTTTATAATTTATTAACAATTGGATGCTTTTAATTACTTTTTTCACATTTTAACTTGATAAGATTGTAGGAAATTAATCAGAATTACCATATGATCAAGTGGAAAATATATGGTGATAATGTAACGAAGCTTCATACGCTTGATTTTAAACACACGGTCAACGTGACCGCTGCAAGACTGTGAGCTTCCAGAAGTTGTTCCGGCATTGTAGCGTTAAAATAAATAAATCCAAACAATTGTATATTTTTGAAATGCTAGTTTTTATTGCACGACGTCTTTCATTGGTTCGAACTAAATCCCGCCTACGCATCTTTTTCATAGAAAAAGATAGCGATACAAAAAGTCGACCAAATTTTGTCAACCACAAATGTATAACTCGGATAAGCCACCACCGGTGTTACATTTATATTACACAATTTTGCGCAATTTACTGAGAGAGATTGAGGTCCTCGGGCTTGATAAATCGTAACTATTTGAGAGATAGAAACAACTCAATTTTTGACTGCGCCAATCAAAAGATCAAATTTGGGCGATCATCCATCTACATCTAGGCACTCGCATCATTCAAAAAAGTCACGATCTCCAGTCAGGTATATTAATTTATATACCTTCATTATTAAATGATACATGTTAATTTGTCCCCAATTTTTTTCTGATATTTTTTGCAAAAGAAGCATTTTGGCATCTTAAAGCATAAAATAAACAATAGCCACCGCGTACAAAGTAATCGATCTCCATAGCCATGACTTGAGAGTAACTTGAATGTTTAAAGTTTTAATTATCGTATTTTTTTAGAAATTTCTCAGCACCTTGAAGAATCGAGTTGACGAAATTAATTCTTTAGCACTTCATTTTAGTATCATCGCATAAAAATAAGTAAACTGTAGGCAGATTCAGATGAAACAATTTCATGATTTGAGTTTTTCAGGCAATTTTGTCAAAATTATGAAACTTTCAAGCAATGGGGACATTTTTTTGAAAAAATTATTTCTAACTAATTATTTTAAATCTTTAAAAACTCATTTAGTAACAGTGTGACTGTCACACCTTTAATTTAAGTACTTTAAATCAATGTTAGAGCGATAATCGCCGGCCCCATATCGCCAAATTTGCCGAAACAACGCTACGAAATTTCACAATTTTTTAGCTCAAAATACTTCAAAGTGCCAATATCGCCGAATGTGCGCAATATCGCCGCTTTTTTTTAAAATTTATATTACAAATTATTTTTGTTGGCGTATGATGACGTCATTCTCAGATTAAAATTTTTCCACAATTTACTTTTTATAACTTCTAACTTGATTGGCGTTTGGTCAAGTTCTTAATTCTACGCATTTTGATGATTCACGTCATTCAAAATCTTATAAAATTGATATGATTAACTTTGACGTCAGAGACCTTAAGAATCGCGTGATTTGCTTTGTCAATACAACAAGACCATTGCGTCATTCTTGAGGGTTATCTACTGTAGGTTTGAAAGAAATTTTGTTTCACTGATCAAAACTTTTTAAGAAAGTTAATTGTGATAAGCCGTAGCCGAAAATAGTCCTTATTTCCCAGCGAATTTGGTGCAATATGAATAAAGAGCCTCGAGTGATCGATCGTGCATATTTGAAGCATACAACAATAAAACCTGAAGTTCAGAATACGCCAATCGCTTAATTTAATCGCCCCAGGTGCGCCCCACTCAATCATATTCTCGCATTTCGCTCATTCGAAATGTCCACAGGTTCATATGCTTTCAGTAAAAATAAAACAATGAGTTTTTGCAGTTTAAATAATTCTGTGTTTTTTATCAAAAATTGTCAGTTATATGAATCGATTTTTTAGCCATTTTGGAGACAGGTCGAAAATTAATAATGTTGGCGTAGATAATCGTGATTGTTGGCGTTTTCGTGAAATGTTTCAAATGGAAAGTTTCTGCCAGTTGAATTGTCCAATAACAAGCGCAGATTTAGAACGGAAAATATTTGCTAAATATTTCAAACTTTATTCAGCACATTATCTGTTTTATTATTCATCAATCCAATTAATTTATTCAATTTATCAAAACTCTCCTTCACTTTTACCTTATTCTTAGCATGGTAAATCTTGCACTTTGTCAGGCCCTTAGGGTATGAGACGATTATTATCGTCGATTAATTGACTAAAATTTTTTAACTGAAACAATGAAAAGGAAAAAACCATAGGTGTCAATTTTTTGGTCGCGTCATCAGCAACAAGGGGTTTCAATTTTAGATTGACGCGAGTGTGGAAGCATTACTGGGAAAGGCTAAAATTCGACAAAAAGATAGCATTTTGTAGAAATTTTTTTATATGTTTTTTAAAATGAAAAAAATTGTGAAATTTTTGACGTCTCCTGATTGGTTAAAAAACATTTTTCAACTTTTGACCCGACAAAATGGAATCGCAGGGTCAACTTCCATCATAAAAAACACTGTAGGTCAATCTATAAAAAATAACGGGGCTAAAAGCAAAGTCCTTAAGTCGTGATATCAAATATAGTTTTTGCTCTTTGCAATCCATTTGATAATTATTGAGATAAAATTGCTCATATGTTTCATCGAAAAAGTCCTTGGGAGTTAATTCTAGAATTACAAAGAAAACGCCATCCTATAAATTCTCATCTTTTATCTCCGAAATCATCAGTTTTTTAAGCTTGGTAAGTTGCGGTTGTGAAGAGCTGGACAACGTATCCTTCTAAATTATAAAAATTTGAAAATAATTTTTGTTTTGAAAACCAACAAATCTTGATTCAAGCTTTTTAAAACAGGATTTTCGAGAAAAATTCGCATTTGGCCATAAATCACCATAATCCCCACGGAAATGCGCGACTTGTTACACAAAGATAGCTCTTGTCACGGCGCACATTATTACATGCAATAAAAAATTAAAAAATTTTTTCGGCATCAATCGTCATAATGGCGTTACAAATATGAAAAAATGCCATTTTTCGAGAAAATTACGTTCATTTTGCCCCCATAAATACCCATAAATCGCCCGACGCAAATTGCGCGACCATTACATAAAGATAGCTCTTCGTCAAGGCACCATATAACATGCCACAAAATTAAAAAAATTCCGGCATCGTGAAAATTGTTTCTCAAGATTCTTGAAACACTCTGAAAATGCTTTACAAGATGAGGCAATAAAAACTGTACCCATTTTTAAATTTTTAAACTTCCTTATTTGAAAATCGCGATGCTCATGTCATATTTTGGCGAAGCGGAAATAAGCTCTAGAAAAAGCAACCTGATCATGGAGATGATTTGAATTTGGTCTGATGTAATAAAATGATCCGTGACGGAGGTACCGTCCCTTCATATTGATGAACCAAGGGTTGTCCAGAAACGAATAGAAACCCTAGGTTGCGTAACGACTCGCGTTAAATAGCTTGTATCATAATTCATGATGCTCGGATGCCTTAATTTTTTTTTTCATATTGCCTCCACTATGGCCAATCAATCTCCCTCTCGTTTTGGGCATTATTAAAATGGGTTTCCGTTTGCATCGGGTGAAGATCCATGCTACTGAGAATCAGATCAGATACAGTAATGTCAAATTGAATTTTAATATTTTAGCTCAGAGGATTAGCTCAACTATTAAATTTATCTGACAGATTGATTTTGATATTAATTCTGCTGAAACTTGGACTAATTTGAATAATTGAATTAATTCAAATTAAAAATTAATTACATAATATTTCCCATTCAATATTTTTTCGCCGAAATTATTGAATTATTCAGGCTGAGTTTTTGGTTTTGCCGTGATCTTTTCTGACCGGGTAGACAAGACCAATGGTCTTAGACCGGGCCAATTTATATTGTTACTTTGTGAAAAACGAAAGGACTCCAAACAAAGACATTTTCCAAAGCTGCAATAAACATATATTCCTTAGGAAATTTCGACGTCGTTTGCTGCATTTGGATTGTATGATATTTTACTAAATGGCAAGATCAAACATTGTTAAATTTGGTCATGGGTTTTTCAGACAAAAATTAGTAATCTATCGTTCTCAATAATGGTCCTATCCAGTGAATAGCTATCCTATCACTATCCCTCAATACAAAACTTTTCAATATTTTAATGCTTGATTTGACCATTTCAAAGTGAAAAATAAAGCTTCTTAGCATTTACCTAACGTGAAGACGTTACGGAACGTAAAAGTGAACCACCTTTCTTACAATTTTGACCAATTTTTTTCAAAAATTTAAAGTGGCGCGCCTCTAAAATGAAACTGAGACCCATTTTTCAAAAAAAATATCCTACAACGTATATAGTGGTAATATTGAAGAATTTTGAAGCGCTTAACAAATAAATAAATAAAAACTCCAAAGGCGCTGAAAATTTTTATTGCGACAAAAATTTTAGTTTTTCATAAAATTTTAAAGTTTTAAAAAAAATTTAACATTTTATTACTACGAAGATTGATATATGATTAAACAAACTCTGAAGAAACTTTTAGATTTCACCGATTTTATTAAAGGCGCTGAGATTTTTTTCCTAAGATTTTAAATTGCCGGTTTGTAATCCGGTTACTGGTCACCAAATAAAATTTGGTAGAACTCTGAAAATCATGAAATATTCAAGCGGGGTTTTTAATCATTCAATGCCATACTAGAGTGAAGTCTGTAGCTTTAATCGTTTAAGAACGTTTGGAAATGCCTTTTGCAGCGTTGGGAACCCCTAAAACTCACATTCCCCTTTAATTTAAATTTCTCATTGCAAACCTGCTGAAGCAAAAATACATAACAATGAAATATACAACCTGGATTTTTGCTTAATATCTTGGATTTTGATCTCGAGTTATTCAATTATCAATGTGTACATTATATCATAAAACATTGGAAAGAACATCGGAAAATTCCAACTATGACGAAGCTCATTTTATTTTAATTTTTTGGATTTCAAAAATTGCAAGCCAACTGTAATAAAAGACCTTTAAACTGATCAATAAATCTGATGTATTCTTTCTTAATTCTTTTGCGCTGTTCATGAGGAGAAAGTACCGCCAACATTCTTAAATAAAGTATTACTTTGCTACATTCTGCGTATGCAACCAATTTCAACAAACCATTCTGCATGAACCGTTTAAACCTAAGCATGGTGAAATTTCTAGAAAAAACAAACTAGTTCATCTTTAAACCACACAAAAAAACAAATGTCCAAATCAGACAATTGTTTCGGATCAATTTTGTATACAAAGGAATATTTGTGCTTCGTTTGAGCTATCTAAGAATTTCATGGGATGATCTTTTCGGGAGGAACGCTGGATTATATAAAAAAGATTTGACAATGAAAATGACTTGAAAAGCCCAGCAAGTGCCGTAGAATGGCTATAATTAGATTGGGCCTGTACAAGTCTAGACTTATGTTTTACCTGACCAACAAAACGGTTTTTTGTTCACTTTTTTCCAAAATGAATAATAAGTTGCAATTTCGTCTAGACTGTTGTTCTCTGCAAAAGGGCATCCAACTCGCAACCTCATCATTGCCACCATTTTCGTTTACAAACGATAAAAACATTTGACGTTAATTCTTCGATTGCACTTTACATGAGTATCAAATTTGAATTTTTAGTTTTTAATTTTTACATAAGGAGGACTTAAAATTATATTTTAGTTCAAAAGTTAAAAAAAAATATCTTTAATATTAAACTTAAAATATTTTAAGAAAACCGAATGGTTTTTTTACACCAACTCACAAAGTGGCTGTGTGTTAACTCCGGCTTGTTAATTGAGTCATTTTTGTTCCCTTTCTTGCGTTATGTTTTAACAATGATAGGGAAAAATGGAAGGGGGGAACCCCAACTGCTAAAATCGTTTCCTTTTCAAGCTTGGTTCAATCGGTTCGTTATTTAAACATTTCCGACACGGAATAGCATATTGTCCAACTTTTTAGAAAATTTCGCCAAAAAATATTATTTGTCATCAACAATTCAATTCAAATAAAATTGCTGGAGCAAGTTTTGCACCAAAAAGACCTTATACCTAAGTTTCTGCCTCAGTTTCCAGCATGTTTTTGGTCATTCTTTTCAATTTATTTAGTTCATCAGAGAGACAGAAAAACAAAATTTTTCGAAAATCTTGCCTGGTCTTCTACGTAATTTGTATTTCGCAGCCTGATTGGTTGACAAATTACAATATTTCAGTATATTTTGTTTTAGAACTCTTAACTTGATGTTCCACAAAGCTGTTAACGTCAGCTGCTTTATACATTTGTTTTTCCTCATCAACCAGGATTCAACATGCTTAAATAATCTTATGTCCACAAAATAAAACAACATTTAAACGACTGGCCTACAAAATGGCAATACCCGGCGGATTTAGCTATGTGTTTAGCGAAAATGGCAACAGCCATTTGAGCTTATTGTTTGTTTCAGAGCAATGGGCGCATGGATTACTGCGAGATTTCTGCGAGTAAATGTTAAATTTCATATTCTTTTTCCACAAAGTGGATCTTGAAAATGCTTATGATCTATATAGCGCGTGTTCGAATCCACTACTGTTGTCCTTAGTGATTGTCATGGAATATAAGACAAGGTTTCTTGAATATTTGGAGAGCTCAAGTTGATTTGTTGAGATTATGTCATTTGATCAACTCCCGTCAATAATCGGCGTAAGATTCGCTACGAGTGGGATTCGAACACGCGCTAAGAGATCAATGATGCATTTTCACGATCCACTTCGGTTGAAAAATGATTTTATATTTTCAAAATTCAAAAATTGTTTTTATTCAACGTTTCGGTTTATTCCATTTCAAGGATGAGAATAAAAGAATTTTTAGATGCATAACGTATTTTCGTTCCCAAAGCAATTTCGCGAATCCTAGCCCAGTGAACGCATCATCAACTTGCTCGATTCGTTTTAAATTTAGGTAATAGCAGTGTTTTGAGATTTTGCCCAGAAAAACGTACAAATGAATTTAGAATTTATGTTTTTTTGTCTGTTTAAGAGTGAGTTTGTCCAGCAGATCAACATCCCTCGAAGATTTTTCTAGGTTTTTATAAATTAGATTTTTTCTATCCATTCTAAAATGACCTCGACAAAATCTTATTTTTCTCTATTGTACTGTTATCATGGTCACGCTATTCATCAAATAAAAGATTTGTTTATACGCGAACACTTTGAAATATCGGCGTGAATTACAGAATCATCTCGAGTGCGCTGTTTTTAACTCGTTGTGTAATAATTGCTGAGTTTTCGCCTAATATGATCTTCACAATCTTCAGCTTGAACGTTTTTTGGCGAAATCCAGATTTCTGAAAATTGCGTTCTCGACTTCGGAAATTTAAAGAATTAAGTTAAAAGCGGGTATTGATTTTTTAAAATGATATTTTTAGAAATTTTGATTTTTGCGATCTCTAGCGTCATTGTGTTGTGGAGTGCCGATAAAGTTCACCCACGAAAATACGATTTTATAAATTTTTTGGACTCACGCCTGTTTTATTAATTACCAAACAATCTGTGGCCGTAGGTTTCGGATAATGCTCTAGGGTTCAAATTTTGGTTGTTTATGATGACTCGTAGTGTCCAAAAAGTTAGTCTTATTATAATGCATTTTTCCTATTGTGATCCTAGGTTTTTTTATCAAGCCGGTTAATTTTTCCAGAAGTTCAATTTTTTATCATTTTTTTATAATGCTCACTGAGCGTCGCGATTCGCGAAATTGCTTTAGGAACGAAAAAATACTTTTCATGCAATCTAAAATTTATTTATTTCTCAACTCAAAAATGAACTAAACCAAACGATTGAATGAAAGAACAATTTTTGATTGAAAATATATTTACTATATTATATCTCGAGAAACCTACAATAAAAACAAGGATGATCAACTAATTTCTTAAATATTTAAAATAAACCGGACAAATAATTTTCCGGTTATCTATAAGATATCCCAATAAATCAGTACTGAATTTTTAATTTTGAATTTCCTGATGGCTTCGATTGCAACAAAACTGTATTTGGTTGACTGTTAGGTACTTATTTTGTATGTCTTGCCAAGTTTTCACGTTCGCATAAGAAAATTATACCCCTATCTAAATAATTGTGTATTCAAAATATCATAAATTAATACAAGAACTTTCTTGATGGAAGGATTTTGATCAATGAAACTTACATTCACGATTAAATCTATTTAATGAAATGATTTTAATTGTTGTTAGAGTTCATACTTACTAACCTTGAATGATCAGAACTACTTAGAACACACAGCTTTAATATAATTTTTTCTTAATTAGTATTCGAGTGTATTTAAGTTTCCTTTTAAAGGGAGTTATCAACTTTATTCTACAGCTAAGTTGGGCCTCTACCGTTTTGAGGTTTGTGAAATGAATCGTCAGAATTGGTTTCTGTATCTGGGGGACTGAAAGTAAGAGTATGGTGGTTCCTATCATTTCTCAGTTAAATATGTCACATATAAAGTGCACCAAATCAGTCGGGTGATGTTTTAAATCTATCACTAAACCAGACCCAGAATAGGAACACAAAAAATTCGCAAAATTCTTTGCTGTTTTGTTCTCTAAAGTATTTTCTCGTCAAGATTAGGTTCAAAAATAACGTTTGTGTCAATTGACCCAAAAATACAAATCGCGTGTTAACCAACTATATTTCAGTGGTTCTCACTTTCTTAATGAGCTTACTTTCGAAAAATCGAAGCACATTTTTTTCCGGAAATTTTTCACGTGACGCTTAAAAATTTCATATTTTGAGTTTGGGGTCGAAATTTAAGAATAAAGGAATCTCAACCGAAGTTTAATATTGTTTAGACTTCCTTTTGGAGAATTTGAGTGAATTTCAGTTGAAATTAACTTCAGAGGAGATCGATTTCCGATGAAAAACATGTCAAAACAACTGACGTTTTATCGCAGTATTCTAGAAATAAACGACTTCACAAAGTTTTGTATACTAATTATGGCATGGAGGTTGAAATTTTAGGTTTATTTCAAAATATAACTCAGAGGAGACGAATTTCAGGTTTGGCTTACGCTCTCCCTGTTTCGCTAATGTGGTCTGGAGATTATTATGCAAAAAAGTTTTGACACATGTTTTACGCAGCTGATGGATAGTTCTACAAACTGTAAAT
>SCLH01000531.1:82999-115670 GCA_004367855.1 Oikopleura vanhoeffeni | reverse complement strand
ATTCATATTTTGAGTTTGGGGTCGAAATTTAAGAAAAAGATCTTCACACCGAAGTTTATTTGTTTAAGCTTCCTTTTGGAGAATTTGACTGATATTCGTTGAAATTAACTTGCAGAGGAGATCGATTCGATGGAAAAATGCTCAAAAAAAAACTGAACGTTTATCGGCAGTTTCTAGAAAAAACGACTTCCTACAGAAGTTTTGTATACTAATTATGCATAGGTTGAATTTAGGTTCTATTTAAAATATAACTAGAGGAAGTACAATTTCGGTTTGGGCTTAGGTCTCCCTGTTTCGTATGTGGCTTGGAGAGGTATTATGCAAAAAGTTTAGACACATTGTGTTTAGCAAGCTGATGGATAGTATCTTACAATCTGTAAATCTGAATTATATCTCAAAGCCTGTTTGGCATATTTTATGAAAATGTCAATTACGAAACCCTATCCTCAGTTTAAGGACTTTCCTAGAATTATTTTTCACCAGCAAGCTTAAATACAGTCGCTTCTCATCGACTCGACCTGAATCAGCTCCATTGTGATGATCTACTTAATCACCCAACTCACTGTAGTTTAATTGGAAATTTTAGCTGCATTTGACAGCGTTCTTTCATGTCCATTAGAACCTCTTATATTTTATGTCTAAAATCAAGCTTTAGGCGCTGCGCGCCAACTGAGAAACAGTAATGGAGTTTGGAAAATCATTATATATTTTTATAAAAATTGTAATTTTCAAAAATTAATGATTCTGGAAAGAACAGTGAGAAAAATTGCGAAAACCCAGCCTTTGGTGTAGAGCGTCTTTCTTTTCTCGAGTCCTCTGATCATAGTTTTATTTAAAATTCTGATGTGATAAAATATGTACAGACAATGGCTATAACTCTCGCGTGTTCTGGCGCGAGACTAATGAGATCTTCGTGATCCGATTAGCGTATTAACCACTTTTGTTACTTTTACTGGAACCGTTCAGCTCTGAAGCTTGCTTCTCAAGTTCCGCAAGTTTATTGTGTCCCTTGGCTACAAGAAGCGCGTCGAAATAAGTTCGAAATCATTGCGACAACACTACTTAGTATTGGCTGTTAATATAAATGCTTCAGTAATGAATACCATGCGACGCAATAGGTGCTCCCTTAGAGGTTACGCCCTATTCCCTTGCCAACAGTAATCCGATGTTATTTGTTATTTATTTTGGAATTATGGTTACAGTTTAGTTAGAATAGACTTGCAAGACTTTGCATATTATGCGACTTTATTACAGGAGGTACGGTGTCGTATTGGTACTCATCCCGATTCAGACATCTGCGCATTCGTACAATTCTGACGACTTGTTGTAATCTATTTAGGCAACGATTAATCTCCAAAAGTCATTTTTCTAATCACCCACCAGTCGTGGTCTATTGAGAGCATCTCTAAACTTTTTTTAATCTATCTTTTCGACGCCCAACCATACCAAAGCGTATCAAAAATCTACACAAAAAGCGCGCATAATGAGAGCCAAAAAAGTATGAACGCATTTTCGATTTTTGACTTTTTTGTTCAATAGAATCTCCCTAGAACGCCAATTCATTTTCGATTCAAATCTATCTTCTTGACGTCATCTTTGAATGAAGCATTATTTTTCGAGCTCGGTAGTACATATATGCTGCGTCAAAGTGCTGATGAGAAGATTTTGATTCAAATTCTTACGATTCTACGAATTGTGAAAGTTGAACCGGATGAAAATTCGAAAAAAAGTTCGTTGTCGGACACATTACACAAATGAGCTGAGATTTCACTGATTTTAAATTCTAATTGTTTACTGGGTTGAAATATATTGCCCCGGATTATGTACTTAGTTCTTAACCGTATTTTATCCTAAATTTATCATTAAGGGCTAAAATAAAAGCTGAATTAAGAATTATTTTAAAATGCTTGGTTATGAATTATGTATCAAATACTATTTTTCTACCAGTTTACATCGCGTTTGGATTACTTTACTCTACGTCATCAGGCAATTACGTGTATAGCGATATCTACTTTCTGCTATGCTAATTTTACCAATCCAACCCCTGAACTCGAATGTTTTGGATTAAGTAGAATCTAAGATTGAGCATATTACCTGGATGATTTATCTCTTCTTTTTTCTAACGTTATTATGAACCATTGCAATCAACGTTAATCAAAAGACGGCAATTTCACATTTATCGCGCATTTCGATCACTGGTCAAAAATGTACATTTATATATATTAAAATGTAACTGACTCGTATCTCAATCGAACTTGCTGAGTCAATAAAATGAATTGTAGGCTGTTGTGCGGCGAGCTTGCAACCGCTATTCCGGCGCATGATTCTGACTTTGCAGATGTGTTAGCTAAAAATCAATGGTGCTAGCGACGCTCGCCTCCACTTTATTCTTTATGGGGGAAAGAATGTATTTTTAGAAAATATGAGTTTTCCCTGATCTGCGAAATCCTCGAAGTTCACCTCCAGTTGTGTAGTACCAATAAAAATGCATGATGGTAGTACTAATCGTCCCTGTTAGGTTCCTTTATCGATCCCCCACCTTCGAGCAACGTGTGAATAAACTGATTGCTTGCTCTGACTTGTAAACCCTAGTGCTCTCTTTACACTTTGTGTATATACTAGAAAGATTGTTTTTAACACTTTAGCTGACAGAGGCCATTGGATAGTACTACGAAGTAATAGTTAGTTTTCTTTGGCTAATATCGTTGGAAAAACCAATGGTTTCAGGCTCATTCAATTTTTATCTATTTTAAGGCAATTGTTCGTTTTGATTTTTGATTCGTTAAAATTTAAAAAATAATATTATGAAAACTTTTCGCTTTTCGTCAAATTTCTTTTCATACATTTGTAAAAATAACCTACCTTTAACTTTTTAATAATGCCTGATATTGTCTGACCGCGACGTTTGAAAATACATCTTATTCATCCTTCTGTCGACTTTTTTAGCTTTAGAAATTTCGCATCTAGTTCAAATTTTCATCTTTTACGTCTTTATAAAGCAGCAGCTCTTTGAATTAGGGACTCATTAGTTCGTTTTTAACCGAAAGGTCCAAGTGCTATTCGTTCGATCTAAAATGAAATTTACAAACACTTGTCAGTCCCCGTTGTGCGTTGCAACTCATATTTGATAATATTTTTTTGCAAGATCTCATATTTGGGTGTAGGGTATTTTTTGATTGAGATTTTTTGTCAAATCGCAAATTGAAGCGTCAATTTTTGTCTTCAAAATGCGTTTTGTCAATATTAGTTGTTCATTTTCTTTTATGGAAAAACTTATTCAGGAACAAATTTACTCAATGTGCTGATTCTAGCTTCTTTTTGGCCTTACATCTAAATGGGTAGTAATGGTAAGTATGTTTAACATTCAGTCGGTTTGTGATGGATGTACATGATCGTTATTTATTTTCGGACTTTATGGTTCAAAAATAAATATCACGTGAAAAAATTTCCGGAAAAAATGTGCTTCGATTTTTTCGAAAGTAAGCCTTTAAGAAAGCTGAGGAAACACTGAATAGAAAGTCGGCTTACGTCAACCCGATATTTCAAATTGACACAAACGTTATTTTTGAACCTAATGTTGAGAAAAATACTTAAGAAAAACGCAAAATTTTCGAATTTTTTTTGTTTTTATTTGGGTTGTTTTGTGCTTTTAAAACATCAACGACTGATTTGGTGCATTTGTATGACATATTAACTGCAGAAAATGTAGGAACCACCATACTCTTAAGTTTCAGTTTCCCCAGTATACGAGAAACCAATTCTGACGATTCATTTCACAACCTTCAAAAGCGTAAGGCCCTAACTTAGCTGTAGAATAAAGTTGATAACCCCCTTTAAAATGAAACTTAATACACTCGAATACAATTAAGAAAAAAAATATTTAAGCTGTGTGTTCTAAGTAGTTCTTATCATTCCAAGTTAGTAAGTCATAACTCATAACAAACAATTTAAATCATTCATTAAATAATTTAATTAATTCAGTTTCATAATCAAATACCTTTCATCATGAAAGTTCCTTGTATTTAATTATGATATTTTGAATACAAAAATTATTTAATAGCGGTATAACTTTTTCTTATTGCGAAACGTGAAAACTTGCAAGACATACAAAATAAGTACCTAACAGTCATACAATACAGTTTTGTTGGCAATGAGCATCACAGAAATTTCAAAATTAAAAATTCAGTACTGATTTTATTGGGATATCTTATAGTGGTTTTCCGGAACTAACCGGAAAACACAAATTATTAGGTGGTCTTCGGTTTATTTTTAAAATATTAAGAAATTAGTTTGATCATCCTTGTTTTTATGTAGGTTCTCTCAGAGATATAAGATAGTAATATATTTCAATCAAAAATTGTTCTTATTCAATCGTTTGGTTATTTCATTTTTGAAGTGAGAAATAAAAGAATTTTAGATCATGAAAAGTATTTTCGTTCTTAAAGCAATTTCGCGAAGCGACGCTCAGTGAAGCAATCATAAAAAAATGATAAAAAATTGAACTTCTGGAAAAATTAACCGGCTTTGAAAAAACCTCGGATCACAATAGAAAAATGCATTCTAATAAAGACTAACTTTTTGGACACCACGTCATCATAAACAACCAAAATTTGAACCCTAGAGCATACTCCGAAACTACGGCCACAGATGAAACGCTACCTAACCAGACAAAAAAACAAAATGTCTAAAGTCATATTGTACGTTGGTTTCGGCAAATCTGCAAAACACTGCTATTACCTAATTTATAAACGAAGAGCAGTTGAGAGCGTCACTGAGGCTAGATTCGCGAAATTGCTTTTGGAACAGAAAAATACGTTATGCAATCTAAAAATTATTTTCAATTTCTCATCCTTGAAATGGAATAAACCGACACGTTGAATAAAACGATTCTTGAATTTGAAAAAGTTAAGAGTCATTTTTCACCGAAGCGTGGCACTGAAAATGCATCATGATCTCTAAGCGCGTGTTCGAGATCCCACTCGTGATGCAATCTACGCCGTTATCTGACGGAGTTGATCAAACTGACATAACTCAACAAATCAACTTTATGCTCTCCAAATATTCAAGAAACCTGCTATAGTTCCATGACAATCGACTGAAGACAACATAGTGGGGATTCGAGACACCGGCGCTATATAGTGATCATAATCATTGTTCAAGATCCACTTTGGGTGAATAAAAGAATATGAAAATTTGTGACATTGACTCCAGAAGATCTCGCAGTAGATCCATGCCCATTGCTCGAACAAACTAATAAGCTCAAATGGTGTGGCCATTTCGCTAAACCACTAGCTAAATCCGCGGGTATTGCCGATTTGTAGGGCCAGTGCGTTTAAATTTGTTTATTTTGGGACATAAGATATATTAAGCATGTGAATCCGGTTGATGAGAAACAAATGTACATAAAAGCACTGACGAACAGCTTTTGTGAATCCATCAACGTAAGAGTTCTAAANCACTCGAGATGATTCTGTAATTCACCACCATATTCAAACGTGTACTGCGTATCAACAATCTTTTTATGATGAATGAGGCGTTGACCATGATAACAGAACAGATAGAGAAAAATAAAATTTTTTTGAGGGTCATTTTAGAATTATAGAAAAAATCTAATTTATAAAAACTTTAGAAAAATATTAAAAGGAATGTTGATCTGCATGGACAAACCCACTCTTAACAGACAAAAAGAACATAAAGTTCTAAAGTTCATTTGTACGTGTTTTCTGGGCAAATCTCAAAACACTGCTATTACCTAAATTTAGAAACGAATCGAGCGTTGATGATGCGTCCCTGAGGCTCGATTCGCGAAATTGCTTTTGGAACAAAAAATACTTTTTATGCATCTAAAATTCTTTTATTTCACACTCTTGAAAATGGAATAAACCGAAACGTTGAATAAAAACAATTTTTGAATTGAAAAATTATAATATCATTTTTTCAACCGAAGTAGTTCTTGAAAATGATTATGATCTCTATAGCGCGTGTTCGAATCTCATTCGTATCGAATCTTACGCCGTATTATTGACCGGGAGTTGATCAGCTGACATAACTCAACAATCAACTTTAGCGCTTCAAATATCAAGCACCCTTGCCGTATACCCATGACAATCACTAAGACAACATTAGTGGGATTCGAACACGCGCTATAGAGATCATAATCATTTTCAAGATCCACTTTGGTTGAAAAAATAATATGAAAAATTTGACATTTACTCGCAGAAATCGCGCAGAAATCCCATTGCCCCATTGCTTTGAAACAACAAATAAGGTCAAATGTGTTGCCCATTTCGCTCAACCACTGTAGCTAAAATCCGCCGGTATGCCATTTGTAGGCCAGTCATTTAAATGTTGTTTTATTTTGTGACATAAGATTATTTAAGCATGTTGAATCCTGGTTTTGATGAGGAAAACAAATGTAATAAAGCAACTGAGTTAACAGCTTTGTGGAATTCATCAAGTTAAGAGTTCTAAAACAAAATATTTTACTTGAAATATTTTAATTTTGTCAACCAATAGGCTGCAAATACGAAATTAAGTAGAGACCAGGCAGATTTCGAAAAAATTTGTTTTTTCTGTCTCGCTGATGAACTAAATAAATTGAAAAAATGACCAAAAACATGCTGGAAACTGAGGCAGAAACTTTAGGTATAAGGTTTTTGGTGCAAATGTGCTCCAGCAATTTTATTTGAAATTGAATTGTTGATGCAAATAATATTTTTGGAAATTTTCTAAGAAATTTTGGACAAAATGCTATTCCTCGTCGGAAATGTTCTAATCACGAACCGATTTGAACCAAGCTTGTAAAAGGGAACGATTTTGCGTGGGTTTCCCCCTTCCCATTTTCCCTATCATTTTTTTAAACATACGCAAGAAAGGGAACGAAAATGACTCAAATTTACAAGCCGGATTTTAACAACAGCCACTTTGTGTGAGTTGTGTAAAAAACATTCGGTTTCTTAAAATATATTTAAGTTTAGATATCAAAGATATTTTTTTTTAATTTTGAACTAAAATATAATTTTAATTCCTCCTTATGTAAAATTTAAAAACTAAAAATTCAAATTTGAACTCATGTAAAGTGCAATCGAAGAATTATCGTCAAATTTTGTGTTATCTGTTTGTAACGAAAATGGTGGCAATGATGATTTGGATTTTGGATTTGTCCCTTTTGCAAGAGAACAACAGTTAGACGAAATTGCAACTTATTATCATTTTGATAAAAAGGAACAAAAACCGTTTTGCTGGTCAGGTAAAAAATAAATTTATGATTGTACAGTCAATTATATTATATCTATTACGGCACTTGCTGGGGCTTTTAAGTCAATTTTATTGTCAATTTTTTCATATAATTCAGCGTTTGAAAACGACTCATCCCATGAAATTCTTAGGTGGCTCAAACGAAGCAAAAATATCCTGTGAATAATACAAAATTAATCCGAAACAATTGTCTGATTTGGAGCGTTTGTTTTTTTGTGTGGTTTAAAATGACTAGTTTTTTTTTTCTAGAACATTGACAATGTTAGGTTTAACGGTTTATGCAGAATGGTTTTTGAAATTTGTTCATAACGATGAATGTTAGCAAAGTAATATTTATTTAAGAATGTTGCGTTACTTTCTCCGTCATGAACAGCGCAAAAGAATAAGAAAGAAGCCATCAAATTGATTGATCAGTTTAGATGTCTTTTATTACAGTTGGCTGCAATTTTAAAAATCCAAAAAATTAAATAAATTGAGCTTCGTCATAAGTTGGAATTTTCCGAGTTTCTTTCCATCGTTTTATGATAATAATTGTACACAATGATAATTGAATAACTGAGACAATAAATCCAAGATATAAGCAAAATCCAGGTTGATATTTCATGTTATGTATTTTTGCTTCAGCAGGGTTTGCAATGAGAAATTTAAATTAAAGGGGAATGTGAGATTTTAGGGGGTTCCCAACGCTGCAAAAGGCATTTCCAAACGTCTTAAACGATTAAAGCTACATACTTCTATCTAGTATGGCATCTGAATGATCAAAACCCCCGCTGAATATTTCATGATTTTCAGAGTTCTACCAAATTTTATTTTACCAGTAAACCGGATTAAAACCGGCAATTTAAAATCTTAAGAAAAAATTCAGCGCCTTTAATAAAATCGGTGAAAATCTAAAAGTTCTTCAGAGTTTGTTTAATCGAAATATCAATCTTTCGTAGTAATAAAATGTTAAATTTTTTTTAAAACTTTAAAATTTTATGAAAAACTAAAATTTTGTCGCAATAAAAATTTTAGCGCCTTGAGTTTTTATTTATTTATTTTTTTAAGCGCTTCAAAATCTTCAATTTACCACTTAATAATACTGTTGTAGGATATTTTTTTTGAAAAATGGGTCTCAGTTTCATTTTAGAGGCGCGCCACTTTAAAATTTTGAAAAAAATGGTCAAAATTGTAAGAAATTTGGTTCACTTTACGTTGGTAACGTCTTCACGTCTAGGTAAACTGCTAAGAAGCTTTTATTTTTCACTTTGAATGGTCAAATTCAAGCATTAAAATTTGAAAATTTTGTATTGGTGATAGTATTAGTGATAGTCTATCACTGATAGACCATTATTGAGAACTATAGATTACTATTTTTTTGTCTGAAAACCCATGACCAAATTAAACCAAGTGATCTTGCCATTTAGTAAAATATCAATACAATCCCAAATGCAGCAAACCGACGTCGAAATTCCTAAGGAATATATGTTATTTCAGCTTTGGAAAATGTCTTTGTTTGGGAGCCTTCGTTTTCACAAAGTAACAATATAAATTTGCCCGGTCTAAGACCAGTGGTCTTGTCTACCCGTCAGAAAAGATCACGGGCAAAACCAAAACACTCAGGCTGAATAATTGAATAATTTCGGCGAAAAAAATATTGAATGTGGAAATATTATGTGAATTAATTTTTAATTTGAATTAAAATTCAATTATTCAAATTAGTCCAAGTTTCAGCAGAATAATATCAAATCAATCTGTCAGATAAATTTAATAGTTGATGTAATCCTCTGAGCTATAAATATTAAAATTCAATTTGACATACTGTATCTGGCATCTGATTCTCAGTATATGGATCTTCACCCCGAATGCAAACGGGAAACCCAATTTTAATAATGCAAAACGAGAGGAGATGATTGGCCGATAGTGGGAGGCACATATAAAAAAAAATTAAGGCATCCGAGCATCATGAATTATGATACAAGCTTATTTAACGCGAGTCGTTACGCAACCTAGGTTTCTATCGTTTCTGGACAACCTTGGTTCATCAATATGAAGGGACGGAGCCTCCGTCACGGAGGTCATTTTATTACATCAGACCAAATTCAAATCATCTCCATGATCAGGTGCTTTCTAGAGCTTATTTCGCTCGCAAACATATGACAGGAGCTATCGCGATTTCAAATAAGGAATTTTAAAATTTAAAAATGGGTACAGATTTTATTGCCTCATCTTGTAAAGCATTTTTCAGAGTGTTTCAAGAATCTTGAGAAACAATTTTCAACGATGCCGGAAATTTTTTTAAATTTTGTGGCATGTTATATGTGTGCCTTGACGAGAGCTGTATTTATGTGTGCCTTGACGAGAGCTGTATTTATGTAATAGTCGCGCAATTTCCGTCGGGCGATTTATGGGTGATTTATGGCAAAATGACGTAATTTTCTCGAAAAATGGCATTTTTTCAATATTTGTAACGCCATTATCGACGTGATGCCGAAAATGTTTTTGATTTTTATGGCATGTAATATGTGCGCCTTGACGAGAGCTATCTTTATGTAACAGTCGTGCAATTTCCGTCGGGAGATCTATGGGTGATTTATGGCAAATGACGTAATTTTCTCAAAAATCCTTGCTTTTAAATAGCTTGAATCAAGATTTTTTTTTTCAAAAGAAAAATAATTTTCAAATTTTTATTATTTTAGAAGGATACGATTGTCCAGCTCTCACAATTGCAGCTTACAAGCTTAAAAACTGATGGTTTCGGACATAAAAGATGAGAATGTTATACATGTAGGATGGCGTTTTCTTTGTAATTCTAGAATTACTCCCAAGGACTTTTCGATGAACATATTAGCAATTTTATCTCAATAATTATCAAATGGATAATCAGCAATTTGCTAAAGAGCAAAAACTAGTATTGATATCAGCGATTAAGACTTTGGCTTTTTAGCCCCCGTTATTTTTATAATTGACCTACAGTAGTTTTTATGATGGAAGTTGACCCTGCGATTCCATTTGTGGGGTCAAAAGTTTGAGAAAATGTTTTTTAACCAATCAGGAGACGTCAAAAATTTCACAATTTTCATTTAAAAAAACAATAAAAAATTTCCTACAAAATTGCTATCTTGTTTTGTCTGAATTTTAGCCTTTCCCAGTAATGCTTCACACTTCGGTCAATCTAAAATTGACCCCTTGTTGCTGATACGTCGACCAAAAAGTTGACACCTATGGTTTTTTCCTTTCCCATTGTTTCAGTTAAAAAATCTTTAGTCAATTAATCGACGATTAATAATCGTCTCATACCCTAACGGGCCTGACAAAGTGCCAAGATTTACCTGCTAAGAATAAGGTGAAAAGTGAAGGGAGAGTTTTTGATAAATTGAATAAATTAATTGGATTGATGAATAATAAAACAGATAATGTGCTGAATAAAGTTGAAATATTTATCAAATATTTCCGTCCTAAATCTGCGCTTGTTATCTGACAATTCCAACTGGCAGAACTTTCCATTTTGAAACATTTCACGAAAACGCCAACAATCACATTATCTACGCCAACATTATTTAGATTTTCGACCTGTCTCCAAAATGGCTAAAATCGGATTTATATAACTGACAATTTTTGATAAAAAAACACAGAATTATTTAAACTGCAAAAACATTGTTTTATTTTTACTGAAAGCATATGAACCTCGTGACTATTCGAATGATGCGAAATGCGAGAATATGATTGGGTGGCGGCCACCTGGTGGCCGATTAAATTTAAGCCGATTGGCGTATTCTGAACTTCAGGTTTTTGATTGGTTGTATGCTTCAAATATGCACGATCTATCACTCGAGGGCTCTTTATTCATATTGCACCAAATTTCGCTGGAAATAAGAGACTATTTTCCGGCTACGGCTTGATCACAATAACTTCTTAAAAAGTTTTGACAGTGAACAAAATTTCTTTCAAACCTACAGTAGATAACCCTCAAAATGACGCAATGAGTCTTGTGTATTGACAAATCAAATCACGCGATTCTTAAGGTCTCTGACGTCAAAGTTAATATATCAATTTTATAAGATTTTGAATGACGTGAATCATCAAAATGCGTAGAATTAAGAACTTGACCAAACGCAATCAAGTAGAAGTTATAAAAAGTAAATTTGGAAAAATTTAATCTTGAGAATGACGTCATTCATGACGCCCACAAAATAATTTGTAATATAAATCTTAAAAAAAATCGGCGATATTGGCACATTCGGCGATATTGGCACTTGAAGTATTTGAGCTAAAAATTGTGAAATTTCGTAGGTTTTTTCGGCGAATTTGGCGATATTGGGCCGGCGATATCGCTCCTAACATTGATTTAAATGTACTTAAATTAAAGGTGTGACAGTCACACTGTGACTAAATGAGTTTTTAAAGATTTAAAATAATTAGTTTTAGAAAATAATTTTTTTCCAAAAAAATGTCCCCTTTCTTAAAAGTTTCATAATTTTGACATAATTGCCTGAAAAACTCAAATCATGAAATTGAATTTCGATCTGAAATCTGCTACAGTTTACTTATTTTTATGGATGATACTAAAATGAAGTGCTAAAGAATTAATTCGTCACTCGATTCTTCAAGGTGCTAGAAATTCTAAATACGATAATAAAACTTCAAATTCAAGTACTCTCAAGGTCATGGCTAGTGAATATCGATTACTTTTGTACGCGGTGGCTATTGTTTATTTTATGCTATTAAGATGCAAAATGCTTCTTTTGCAAAAATATCAGAAAAAAATTGGTGAAAAAATTAACATGTTATCATTTAAAATAATGAGTTATATAAATTAAGACCCTCGACTGGAAGATCGTGACTTTTTGAATGATGCGAAGTGCTAGAGTATGATTGGATGATCGCCCAAATTTGAGTCTTTTTGATTGGCGCAGTCAAAAATTGAGGTTGTTTCTATCTCTCAAATAGTTACGATTTATCAGCCGAGGGACCTCAATCTCTCCTCAGTTAAATTGCGCAAATTGTGTAATATAAATGTAACACCGGTGGTTGCTTATCCGGAGTATACATTTGTGGTTGACAAAATTTTTGGTCGACTTTTTTTATCCTATCTTTTTCTATGAAAAAATGCGTAGGCGGATTTAGTCTACCAATGAAAAGACGTCTGCAATAAAAACTAGCAGTTCAAAAAATACAATGTTTGGATTTATTTATTTTAACTCCTACAATCCGGAACAACTTCTGGACTCACAGTCTTTTCACGGTCACGCGTGACCGTGTGTTTAAATCAAGCGTATAAGCTTCGTTACATTATCACATATATTTTCCACTTGATCATATGGTAATTCTGATTAATTTCCTACAATCGTATCAAGTTAAAATGTGAAAAAAGTAATTAAAAGGCATCCAATTGTTGATAATAAATATAAAAATCTCTTTTTTAGCACGATTTCACACAATTAAGGCATATTGATCGCATTAGGCTAAATTTGACATTTTAAAATTTGCAGTATTAAACCGGCACCAATTTGAGTGCTGAAACTGCTAAAAAATTGCATGTTTTGATTAAAATTTTTAAAAATCAGCTCCTTAAAATTTAAAAGAACTATTTTTTTATGACAAGGTTCAAGGCCAATTTCAAAAGAATCGGAGAGGTCGATTTTCTGAAAAAAATATTAGCAACTATGGGCGAATTATGTACTGAACGGTTACTAGAGAGCAAAAAACGTTAATGCATTTTTAGACCGCTTAATCATGTCATTAATGAAATTTACAAAGTAATGATCGACTATAAATAATTGAACGTTTGCGTTTTTTTTCATAGAAATTTTACTGATTACAGTAACTATTTTTGCAATAAAAAATAAACCATCAAAAAAGCTGTGGAGCAGAATCAGAACAAAACTAAGCTGTTTCCAATACAGCAATACGGTATCTGCATAGACTGAAATGAATCACGGTGACCGATATTCAAGGACATAATTTGCAAAAATAGTCTGTTTTTTCAAAAAATACTTAAATCAATTAAAAAAAATGAAGTGGGTAGAAGTTTTTAAGCACTTCTTCCACTTACAAATCCAAAACAAAACGAATCACCGTCGAACTTTCAATCAAAAATAAGGGTTGTAAGTCAAGTACATAATAAGTAAAAAAAAGTCAGCTTTAGCCGAAAAATTTTGTTGGGAAATAAACACCATAATTTAAGAAAGTTTGAACATAAGATTTTTTCAAATTGTCACTGTACTTATTTTCAGAAATAAGGATAAATAATGACATAGATTAGAGCTCTATTTGAAATTAGTGTCAACGTGATTTCATTCGTACTGTACCGTAAGAGAAAACGTCTGAAAACGTTTGAGTTTGACAGCCGGAATTGTTTGGCGTATTAGAGCTTTGTTCAAAATACGGTAATGTTAACCGTAATCAAATTACCGTTAACTTCAAATTCACGTAAGACCATAAGTACCCTCAAAAGAATTGGAAGAGTCAACTCTGATGACAATATGCAACTATGGGTCAATTATGTACTGAAAGGTCGCCACAGAGCAAAACTCTTTGAAATCCTCAGAAAGTGACTAATTTTTTGCCCTCTAGTAATCGTCAGTACATAAATCGCCCATAGTTGCTAATATTTACATCAGAAAAATCGACCCTCCGATTCTTTTGAGGGTTCTACAGTTTACGATAACTTGAAATTGGCCTTGAACCTTGTCATAAATAATAGTTCTTAAAATTTTAAGGAGCGAGTTTTTTAAAAATTTTAATCAAACATGCAATATATTAGCAGTTCAGACACCCAAATTGGGCCGGTTAATACGCACAATTGTTAAAAATGTCAAAATTTAGCCTCAATGCAATCAATACGCTCCTAATGTGTGAAATGCGGTAAAAAGAGTTTATATATATTCACGATTATTATCATGACCATTTGATCTTTATCTATTACTTTTTCCACATTTAACTACGATACGATTTGTGGAAATTATCAATATACACATATGACAAGGGAAAATATATGTTGAATAATGTAACGAAAGCTTATACGCGTGCATTAACCCAAACGGTTCACCGTGGGAGCGAAAAGACGCTGGAGATCAAAAGTGGTTCGCGGATTTAGGATTAAGAAGAAATAAATCCAAAAATGTAGTGTTGACTGGCTAGTTTATTGCACGAGACTCTTTTCATTGGTAGCTAAAAGTCGCCGCCTACGCATTTCATGAGAAAAAGATAGATAAAAAAGGTCAGACCAAAAAATTCTGTCAACCACAAATGTAGATCCGGAGTAAACAAACAACCCGGTACATGTATAACATCAAGTGGCGAATAACTGAGAATATTTGATGCCCTTGCTGATGAAATTCGTTAACTATGAAAGATAGAAAACCATCAAGTTTGACCATGCCGCCAATATCGTATAATGATCTGGGTATAGTCCCTGTAAAAAATGAAATAGGTTGTAAAAGGACCGTTCGCTGGTGTGTGCGTGAACAGGTGTAATTTGAGCTGCACGACAAATCTGTTTCAGGAATATAGAAAAAATGAGTATGCGCATGCAGTGCCAATCAAAGTGACTTAATGAAAACTGTCAATGGGATCAGGGGCGGAAGAGCAATGTTGTAGGACAAAATTGAGTAGAAAATGAGAGTGGATCAGAAGCAAAATAAGTATTGAATGAGCCCGCTACAAAAAACGAAGAAAAGCTGAAAAAAAGACTAAACGCGAAAAATCACAAAGTACAACCATGCTCAACGACTATTTATTTTTTTGTCATCCTTAAATCTCACTAAAACGCTAAGATTCCTTCAAAAATTCTAAATGATAAAATTTACCTTCATCTTTAACCATGCACGTCGCGCTTTTTAATCTTATTCCTTACTTTATTACCTTAAAATAACTGTTTCAAAATTCGAGCTCAACACACACACGTGTAATCACAACCACCAAAACAAAAAGTCGACGATCTCGCAAATAGAATTACAGTTTAAACGATTAATTATTTTCAAGCTGATCTTCTTGATGCTCGGCTCGGGTCTAAGATAGTTGCTCATTAAAAAAAAAACCTCTTTGTTTTTTCCACCTCGCGCGTACTGATGTTCAAGAGTGAGACCCAGCAGTCGCCAAAAATTTACCCATGCTAACTCAGCTAAGATCTAGAAGAAGGACTAGTGAAATGGCTAATTATCCTTTTCGACTCGTTTTATTAATCGTCCAAGCGAAGAGTGACTTCTTTTGACTAGCAGACCAAATAATGCGTGCACATCGAGTAAGTAATCACTCATACGGGTATCTAAACAAAAAGTCTAATCAAGGTCACGAAACATTTAGTTTAAGAAACGGTTCTTGTTCAAAGTTTATAACTTCACATATAACATTTCTTGCAATCAATACGGCCCTTACCGTAACGAATTTTCACAAAATCTTTTAAATAAGTTAAAATTAATCTGAAAAAAAAATGCAATAAGACCAAATTGGGTCGATCATCCAATCATACACTAGCACTCGCATCATTCAAAAAGTCACGACTTCCAGCGAGGTTAATAATATTAAACTCTTCATTTAAATAAATATACATGTTATTGTCACCAATTTTTTCTGAATTTGCAAAAAGAAGCATTTTGCATCTTAATAGCATAAAATAAACAATAGCCACCGCGTACAAAAGTAATCGAATTCTCACATCTAGCCTGGGATGACTTGAGAGTACTGAATAAGTTTTATTATCGTATTAGAATTCTAGACATTGAAGAACGAGGGACGAATAATTCTGAGCACTTCATTAGTATCATCCATAAATTAATAACTGTAGCAGATTCAGAGCGACAATCCAATTTCATGATTGATTTTTCAGGCAATTTTGTCAAAATATGAAACTTTCAAGAATGGGGACATTTTTTGGAAAAAAATTATTTTCTAAAACATAATATTTAAATCTTTAAAAACCATTATCACAGTGGACTGTCACACCTTTAATTTAAAGTACATTTAAATCAATTGTAGGGCGATATCGCCGGCCCAATCGCCAAATGCCGAAAAAAACTACGAAATTCACAATTTCAGCTAATACTCCAAATGCCAATATCGCCGAATGTGCAATATCGCCGATTTTTTTAAAATTTATATTACAAATATTTGTGGGCGTCATAATGACTCATTCAAATTATTTCCACAATTTACTTTTTATAACTTCTAACTTGATTGGCGTTTGCAAGTTCTTAATCTACACGCATTGTGAGATTCACCATTCAAAATCTTATAAAAGTATAGAATGACTATGAGGTCAGACCTGAAGAATCGCGTGATTGGATTGTCAATACAAAAGCCATTGCGCCATGGAGGGTAATCTACTGTAGTTTGAAAGAAATTTTGTTCACTGTCAAAACTTTTTAAGAAGTTATTGTGATCAAGCCGTAGCCGGAAAATAGTCTCATTTCAAGCGAATTGGTGCAATATGAAAAAGACCTCGAGTGATCAGATCGGCATATTTGAAGCATACAACCAATCAAAAACCTGAAGTTCAGAATACGCCAATGGCTAAAATAATCGCCACCAGGTGGCCGCACCCAATCATATTCGGCATTTCGCATCATCGAATAGTCACGAGGTTCAATGCTTTCAGTAAAAATAACATGTTTTTGCAGTTAAAAATTAATCTGTGTTTTTATCAAAAATTGTCAGTTATATAAATCGATTTTAGCCATTTGGAGACAGTCGAAATTAAAATGTGCGTAGATAAGTGATTGTTGGCGCTTTCGTGAAATGTTTCAAATGAAAGTTTGCCAGTTGGATGTCAGATAACAAGCGCAGATTAGGACGGAAATATTGATAAATATTTCAACTTTACAGACCATTATCTGTATTTTACATCAATCCAATAATTTATCAATTTAAAAACTCTCCTTCACTTTTCACCTATACTTAGCAGGTAAATTGGCACTTGTCAGGCCGTTGGTATGAGACGAATTAATCGTCGATTAATTGACTAAATATTTTTAACTGAAAGGAAAGGAAAAAACCATAGGTGTCAATTTTGGTCGACGAATCAGCAACAAGGGGTCAATTAGATGACCGAAGTGTGAAGCATACTGGGAAAGGCAAAATTCAGACAAAACAAGATAGCGATGTAGGAAATTTGTTGTTTTTATATGAAAATGTTGAAATTTTTGACGTCTCCTGATGGGTTAAAAAATTTCTCAAACTTTTGACCCCAACAAAATGGAATCGCAGGGCAACTTCCATCATAAAAACAACTGTAGGTCAATTATAAAAATAACGGGGCTAAAAGCCAAATCTTAACGCGATACAATACTAGTTTTGCTCTTTAGCAACCATTTGATAATTGAGAAAAATTGCTAATATTTATCGAAAAGTCCTGGAAAAGATACACTAGAATTACAAAGAAAACGCCATCCTATAACACTCACCTTTATTCCGAACCATCAGTTTTTTAAGCTTGGTAAGTGCATTGTGAAGAGCTGGACAACGATCCTTCTAAAAAATAAAAATTGAAAAATTATTTTGCTTATTAAAAAAACAAATCACAAGCAGTTAAAGCAAGATGTTTGAGAAAAACGTCATTGCCAAAGATGCACCCATAGATTCGCGCCGACGAAAATGCGCGAACTNGTTTTTTTCATTACGGTACAGTACGAATGAAATCACGTGACGAAATAATTCAAAAATAAGGTCTGAAATATGTCATATATTTATCCTTATTTCTTGAAAAATAAGATCACGTGACCTATTTGGAAAAAATCATTATGTTCAAAACTCTTAAATTAGGTGTTTATTACCCAACAAAATTTTTCGGCTAAATCTGACTACTATTTATGTACTTGACCTAAAACCTTATTTCTTGATTTGAAAGTCACGTGATCGTTTTTGGTCTTTGGTGTAATGGAGAAAAAGTCTTAAAAACTTCTAAAAAACCACTTCATTTTTTTTAAAAATTGATTTAAGTAATTTTTGAAAAAAAACAGTACTATTTTGGCCAACCTTATTCCTTGAATATACGGTCACGTGATCATTTTCAGGCTATGCTATAATGGGAAAACAGTCTTAGAATTTTTTTCTGATTCTGCTCCAAGTCTTTTTTTGATGGTTTAAATTTTTATTGCAAAAAATAAGTACTGTAATACAGTAAAAATTTCTAGAAAAAAAACGCACAAACGTCAATTATTTAAATAGTCGATCGATTACTTTGTAAATATTTCATAATGAATGATTAAGGGTCCTAAATTGCGATTAAACGGGTCACGGTCACGCGTGACCGTAAAAAGACTGGGAGTTAAGATGAGCCCATTGGTTTTAATGCACAAATAAAATATATAATCTTATAATAAAATATTTCTTAAATTTGTATTTTACTTGCAGTGCTGATTTCCGCCTACGCTAATTTCATACCCCATTGTCGCCGAAATTGTCGAAAAACTCTACGCAATTTAACGATTTTTAACTAAAATACTTCCAGTGCCAATATCGCCATATGTGCCAATATTTGCCGATTTTTTTTTGAAATTTATGTTCCAAATTACTTTGTGGTCGTCATGAATGACGTCATTATCAGGATTGAATTTGCTGAATTTACTTTTTGTGAACTTTAATTTGATTGCGTTTGGTGGAGTATTAGATTCTACACATTTTGGTGATTCACTGTATTCGAACCTATTGTGAAAATTCTTATAAAATCAAAAAAATATTTGGCATATGAGGTCATTTCAGACGCTTACGCGTTTTTATTATTTTGAACAAAAAAGTTATTCTTGTTCCCATATCGCCGAATGTGCCAATATCGCCGAATTTTGTTGGCAAACCCCGTGCGCAAACCTATACTGTATAGCTTTTTATCAAACTAAAAATATGTTACATTTTCTACTTGTGACGGTGATGTTTGCCGTCACCTATTCAAAGTAAGTTTTTTTTCATAATACAAAATTTTGTCTTTTTTCTTCTCTGCTGTTCAATATATGAATCTGCTCTCAAAATTAAAATAACATAATGCAACAAGCAGGCTAAAAAAGCTATGGAAGCGTATTTTTTTTCATTGTTCAAAATTTCTGTCATTTCTTGACCCTTCTCATAATGTTTTTTAAGTCAAATGATTTCAATCTGATTTCAAGATCTGAGATTTTGTCAGAAAACCGTAAGGAATTAATAATCGATTTTTAAATATTTTATTTCAATTTTTTGATAAATAACTTTTTTGGTGACGGTTTTGGTGACACTAAATCATTTCCAGTGAACGGAGCCACAAGCACAGGAGCTTTATTTAATATTTATAAGAATAGAAATAGATTGCGGAAAATCTCTGGCTCATTTCTAAGTCTTCTAATCACCATGGAGAAAAATTGTGAGGCATAAGGATTTATTATTGAAATTTCGAGTGCCTACACTATGCAAAATACTGAGTGCACAATACTTGAAAAGTGTATACTTTGGTAGAATTCCCTTGGAAATAAAGTGTTAAGTATCGTTAAAAGTGAAATTAATCTATGGTCAATTGACGAATCCGCTTTAATTTTCTACTGTAAAACTTTTCAAAAATGACCAGAAACCCTTTATAGAAATTTACCGGTTAATGACGTAATTTTTGACCTGTGAGTGCTTAATTCTGAAAACATTGTCTTGGACTGTTAAATTTCTAAAAAGGGTTGCTGGTCGTTTTCCAAGTTGGACTATACTTAGGGTGCGCAGCGGGAACCCTACAGACTAAACTAAAACTGTTGATAGAAGTTTATTTGCTATCGAGGGGTCATCGCCACCGAAAAACGATTCCCAGTAAAAAAAAATTTGGGCCAGCTAGCTTTTGCAAAGGTTTGATTAAATTTTGAAATTTAAACTAGGAGGAGATAGATTTTCCGATGAAAAAAGTTAAAAAACCGGTAGTTTTTTGCATATTCTGGAATAAATATAGCACTTATCGACAAAAGCGCTGGTATGACGTTTCAGATACTAATAATACAGCTTATGTTAAAATTGAGGTTAATTCCAAAATAAAACCAGGGAGGAGATAGATTTTCCGTTTTGGTTTAGGTCCTCTTGTGTCGCTTATGTGTGAAGGAGTGTATGAATACAAAAAAGTTTTGGCATATTTATTTCTCAAGTTGAAGGCTAGTTTTACAAAGAAGCTAATCTGAATAATATCCTTAAAACCCTGTTCGGCTAATGTTTCATCGGGAATATCTCAAATTAGGAACCACCATGCCCTTAAGTGGTCAGGGGGACTTTAAGTGGTCAACTACTGTATTTGTTTTCGTCGAAAAAATTAAATCATTAAAACATGCGACATGTCGCAACAGCGCAATTCGGATAAATTTAAGTGCGCCCGATAGTACAGGGTGAATTTCATTTTTTGTCGGTGTTTAACGCATTACTCAATTTATAGTGTAATTTATAGTTAATTTATAGTGTAAATTACACTGTGTAATAACAAGTGATGCGTGAAACACAGACAAAAAATAAAATTCAACCTGTATATATTCTTGCCATGTCATATTTTGTTAATAATCTTTTGTATTTTTTGCAAAATCAGTTTTTAAATTTTGTAATCGAAAAGTTATTTACTGGAAATAAATACTTCAGTTGTGACAATAAAAGTGTTAAATAGTTTGCGACATAGTTTAATAGAAGTGCCATCACTTGGTGAGAAACATGCACAGTATTAACTCATCCCCAACGTAAATCCTACTTAAATTATTTGAAGGTTGAAACGATCAAATATTGAATAAGTAAATCATCCAGGGGTTGCCAGACCGCTTCTAAAAACCTGATCGGATCGGATCAAATATTTTTAAAACATGATCGGATCGAAAGTTCATACAAATCTGACCGAACCGGGTAAAAAAAAGTCGATCCGATCAAGTTCTGCCGACCCCTAGTATCGACCATTTAGTGTACAATTATTGTTCTACAATATTATTGTACTACCTCATTGTACAATATCATCATATAAAAATGTATTCGCAAAACACACCATTTGGAAAATTGATTTAGCCGGAAATAACTAACTGAGAGTGACGCCAGATGCTTAAACCAGCCCGATATAATTTATTCCCCTTTTGGTCTCGCACAAAAACACCCTCATGTTTTTCGAGCCAAAAATAAAAACCGTGCAGAGTTGTCCCGTACCCATATCATCATTATCATATATACTGTATATAATAAACAGCATTTCACATCTTCGTTCCGAATATTCGTTTTTGCTGTACACTAACTGTACCCTTATCCGAACACCTCAGCTCGGCCAAAAAATTGTTCGGATAAGGGTACACGAATATCCTATACTTGAATATAAATATTCACAATCACCATAAAAATACATTTAAAACTAGCACAAAATGAACGATAACAATTAGTTGAAATTTAAACCAATCAAAATCAAGATGAGACTGTAATTTCAAAAATTGATGAAAGTCGTTGAAAACTAGCATGATCAAGCTAGGACTTAAGGGGGTTGTTCATGCTGATTTTGCTTGCACGCATGCAGTTTTTTTGTTTCAAAGATAAAACAAAAAGAATACCGATTTATTAAAATAAATTATCTTTTTTATCATTTCTCTATTAAAAATAAGTTTCTTTGCAACGAAATATCAGTGTGCGCGGCACCTTTGATAAACAATAAACAACTCAAAATGACAAAAATTCCATCTCATCATATGTTAGGCCTTTATGCGGTGAATCTTTTCTGAAAAACAGAAAAAAAAAATTGAAATCAAATAAGCCAGTTATAGCGCAAATTACGAAAACAGTTTTTTTCATTTTTACGAATGACCTGAACGTAAACGGAAAATTTCCTTCACGTTAGATTGATGACTACTTAGTTTCGAACCTATTGGTAAATTTATAATTAATTTCAATATCATCTACGCGAGTTTTTGACTGCTGAGCAAAAATTAAGAGTCTCAAAAATCGTTTTCCTATTATCATTTACGAGTTTTTCTACAAAAAATGATTTTATTTATCTAATTTTAACAACAAGTGTTCTCGTAACAATAAATTTATTCTTTTTTTACGTTTAAACATTCCAAACAAAAGTTATAGACTAATGAAAAGCAGTGAGAAATACCCAGCAATTACAACAATCAGCATTGACAACCCCCTTTAAGGGGATTGTGGGTGGTTCCAGCAATGTTCTGGGGAAAAATAAGCTGTTTTTAAAACTAAAATATCTTTCGTGAGAATTGAGTGAACGTTTATTTTTCCAATTGTATATATAAAGGGATAAAGGGATATATTGTAGTCCGTAACCTTGAAAAGTCAAAAATTGATTCATTTTTAGAAAATACTATCACATCAACCTTTAAATGCATAAAACCTAATTGCTGGTATTTCTTTCCATTGAAGTATACCGTCATATCCACGTATCCAAAAATCACATAATGCCGATATTATTGGTCAAAAAAAAATTCTCTACAATCGCAACTAAAAATATTTTATAAGTTCATCTTAATTTGCCGAAAATTATTTATTGATTAGGCTAAAAATTNCCATATTTACTCGAAAATAATAGACAAAAATGCCATTATCTGCTTTTATAGGAAAAAATAAACATTTCATCATAAATCATGATTTTTCAATCAAAATTTTTGACTTATTTATAAATTACTTTTGATTTATGAGATATGTAAATCTAAGCGGAAAAATTCTATGATGTAGGCCAGATTCTTGTGCATTGTTTTCGACGGAGATAAAAATTGTAGAGACAACTGTGACCGTGTATCACGTGATATGGTACACCTTGCTTTTCTCACTAGTTTTTCTAGAACAAAAAATTAAAATTCTAGAATATGAAATGTCGAATCCAAAAAAATGACCTTTCAACTTCCTTATGCAGACAAAATTAAAATTCAAACTGCCTTAAGCTTTCTGTGAACAACATTCAAAGTAGAGCCACAATTGTGGCTCTGGTGCCTTGGCGGAACTTTTTTTATATGCTCACAAGGGTTAAACGTTAAACTTGAGAAAAACCATAGTTTTGAAAATGTTATAGAATAAACGAAACTTTAAATCATCTAACTTAGATGAAACAAAATTATAAAGACATTTGAACATGCTTCCAATTTTTCCTTATTTCAAAAATAAATTTAATTTTTATCCGCCCTGAAGAGTAAAATAAATTTTATATTTGGCCACCTTGTGATAAAATAAAGAAAAAACCATAATCCCTGTTTTTTGTCCAGGAAATTTCTGAGTTTCAGTGGTTGATTTCGAGAATTTTTCTTAAAATCAATAGTTTTGGAAGTAAAATGAATAATTAGAAGTAGCAATCACTACCTTTTGAAGATGTCTAAAAAATGATTAAAATAATTTTGACATTTCACAAATAAATCGTTTTATCATAATCACCTAGATGTAGAAACTGATTCTAAGATTTTAATTAAAGGGAAGATTTGTCTTTAACTGGGTTATCTACGCAAATTTATGTTTGGCTTCAAAGACAGCGGAAAAGGGCAATGAGTGGGGTCTCAGACTTTCAAAACTTCAAGTTTGGACACTCGGTGACGCTTAAGTGCAAATTTAAAAATATTAAATGGATCTTTGCGAGCCAATTTTTTCTTCTTATAAAAACTTTAAAAGTATTGCAAGATAAACTGGGATCGCTCCAACAAAAGCGCCAGAAGATTTTTTCTAGTTTCTACTCAAATTATCATTATAAGTCAATGATGACCAAAGGGACGATATTAAAAAACGTGCTCTCTAGCGCGTTTTGTGAACAAAATTGACGCATGGTTCGTATATTTATATATCCCCTTATCACTTTTTGGTTAGAATGCGTAGCCACAACGTTAAAATCACACTTTAAAAGGAGTAGTGGCTACGCATTCTAACCAAAAAGTGATAAAGGAATATAACGGAGACAAAATAAGACCGCAAAATACAATAGGTGAGGGCAATGGGCAACACTGGCAAAGGGCAACGGTGAGGGCAATGCGCGACACTTTTGAGCAGATTTGATTTTCTCAAACTTATGAGGGCAATGAGCAACACCTTAGAAAATTTTGATAAAAATTCGAAAAAAATATTTTTGGGAAAACTTTTTTAAAACTTTTTCAAAGCCAGATTTTTATCTTCGCCTTGACTTTCGTATAGACTTTTATAACGCGTTTGGTCAGCATACAGTATCAGGAATTGATGAATAAAGAATAAAAAAGAGTTGAAATCTGCCTAGTATGCTGCATACTATGCAGATTTCAACTCTTTTTTATTCTTTATTCATCAATTCCTGATATATAATTTTACAATTAAATCTCTGGGCGCTTACGTTGTTAGTTTTTGAGGGGTAAGATACTGTATTTTTAATGACATAAATTATAACTCGGTGGGAGCTTTAAAACTGACGACACATTTTTGGAGCACAAAATTCAATTTGCAACCAAGATTATTTTTAGAAGGCATGATTGGAGGTGCAAATAATTTCATTACAACATCTTTTTCGGCGCTAAAAACGTGTTTAAGTCACCAAATTGTATCAAATTATGTTTTTAATTTAATGAGGCATTAAAATTGTATTTCTTATTGATTACTAAAATGTATATAAACCAGATTTCAAAATATATTTTTGCCTGATAAAATTCTTTAAAATAAATTTCTGAAATCACAAACGATAAATGAGTTAAAATATTATTTGAAATCGTCGATTTGATTGGTTTGACTTTCAACCAATCAAAATCGAGCTGAAACCGAAAAATAAATGATTATCATCAGCGCAAAATTTAACATAAAATTTATAATAACGTCGCCTAAATGTTTTTCCCGCACCGCCCTCTTTGAGGCGCGCCTGTGATTGGCTGGCTAACGTTGAAGAATAGTTGTGGAGGCCGCAAAAATGACAAACTGCGTGAAAGCCACATAGATAGGGAGAATTCCTGGGATTTGGAGATGAATAAATATTGATCGTATCCTGATGATTTTTGGGGAGTATATCAATTACGGGTCATTTTAACCCTCCGAAGCATGTAAAAAAAAGTTTCGCCGAGGCATAATAGCTTTTCAGGAGGCTATACTTTGAGCGTTGTCTACAGAGCAAAAGCACCAAAAAAACGGAAAAAATTTGAAGCTACATGTTAATGAGAAAAATCTAAAAATTTCAGAAAATAATTTCTTCAAGATTTTTCAAAAAATTTTCAGAAAAGTCTGATGAACAATTTTTTTATGTTATTCTTCNAAGGATTTTGGTGCAATTTTTAACTCGGTAGCGTCAAAAGAAAACAAATTAGCGCACTTTCAATTTTAATCATAAATAAATCAATAATTTTAGTTTTCGTTTTTTGGCCGCCAAAAGCAAAATTCCGAATAAAAGACAATAATGCATTATTAGCGAGGCTTCTTTGAAGCCAGACACAAAAAAATAATGAAAAATGTTGAAAATTGACGGAGAAAATGCGTATTGAGCGATTTTTTAGGAAGTTTCTTGAAAGCATAGGTGGGATTTTATCAGATTACTGTTAAATCACAATTCAGTGCGAAGAGTTGTTCTTCAAGATGCAAGACTTTTTGGGATATCAGCTCTGCCAGTTTATCCAAAAATAGCTTCGTAAAGTGTCAAAATCAGCGACACCCACACCCTTAAGGGGTCTTCTACGTGATTTGAGTACTTTTGAAAAAAAGACATACAGTAGCCGTGATGTGACTTGCACAACATAGGCACAAATTTCATTTACCCCCGTAATCAACAATGTAAAGAGAATTTAATTTGACCAATAGCGACTTTGTCCGATTAATGAATGAAAGAGGTAAAAAAAGTTTACCCAATTTATTTTCGGTGGATTAATAATTATGGTTTTTAGGCCGTTCAAACTTTAATCTTGAATTTGCTGCATAAAACGTCGAATGAGCGAGTCTTTAACGTAACTTGGGGTTAGAAAGTAAAATTCATCACTTTGAAATATCCCCAAAATACGGTATCAAAAACGCGAAAGGGTTGTCTTCTTGAAATTCTCGTCATCATTTGAGGAAATGTTGTGTTGTGTTACTTCTTTGTCTTTCTCGCCGCTTCCTTAAAAATTTTAATTTTTTTAAAGTCTTAAAAACTCTAGAATGGGTTCCCATTTCCCTTTTTTAATTCTGAAAACGGGGTCATACCAATTCTGGTTTATTAAAAAAGAGACGAAAAATGGAACGAGTTGCTCGTGAGGGTGCTCCTAACAGAGCGGAATGGGACAAAGTTTATCGATTTAAACAAAATATACGTCGACTTTTGACGAGATTTATAACGCAAACGGTTGACACACTTTTCCAAGTCAAAGTCTGGTTTAATTACAGGGGCCGAAATCAGCAAATTTGCGCGGTGAAAGGAATCGATGGTCAGCCTAGGTTCTACGACCCAGAAAGTGGGCTGTCAACTGTATTTATTCGAACTGTATTTTATACCAATTTCGATGCATTTTTGGGTCACGTGGGGTACACTGACTAACCATTTGAGGAGACCAACTTTCGCATACAAAATGGTCTCCAAAAATTAAAATGGGTTTGCATTAAAGGGTTGTGGGTTTCCATTACAAAGCGATTTTGTTCAAAATTTGAAATGTTGTTTCCAGCCAAAAACTTGGAATTTTTTGGGAACATTTTTCGAGATTTTCTTCAAATTACATGCCCAGGAAAAATTATATGCAGTCGAATCCTACAAATTTTTCGGAATATTTTTGAGAGAATTAAGCGTCAAACAAAGAGCTTCTTTTTCTCAAACATGGCTTGTTTTTCAAAAATAGTTTCCACAAATTATAATTTCTTGTTTTTCAAAAATGGTTTTCACAAATGATAATGGGTTTCATTACAAGAGGTTTCTCAAGTGGTTAGTTGGTGTACAAAGACCGATTTTTTCTGAATGTGTCAAATTTTGAAAACGTTGACAGCCCACTTTATCGAGAGTTCTTAAACAACAATATGGATACAGGAAGCTTACAATTTCCGAAAATAAATTTCCAAAATGAAAACACTTTTGTGGTTCTTCACCAAATATATACTCCTAAAGACCTGGTAGTTATGCGAAATATCGACGAAGATGGTATTTTTTTGGCTTCCTCATTTTTGTTGAATTTACCCTTACTGATAAAATGTCAACATTACTACGAAGTTATTGATAATTTCAATGACAGAATTCGCGAAATTTTGAAACAAAAGTACATCGGGAGAAACGTAAACGTTAATTTTGACACTTACAAGGAAGGATGTCCGATTTTTTGTATTATGTACCCAAGTAAATTTGTAACATGGCAACTTTTTTTGTCCTGTAAGGACGTCAAATTTGTTTTAGACGCAACAAATTTGACTGTGTCACCCCAGACGAACCGTATAAGATATCAAAAAACTGTTTTTGGCATTCAACTAAAAACTTAAAAAGGTGAGGGCCGAAATTTCCCTATTTTTTTATTGCATACCCATATAAGGTCATTTGAAAATCTTGAATTTTGAAAAAAAAATTTGGCTTTAGATTAGCCCCTTTAAGTTTTCAATTGAATGCAAAAAACTTTTTTTTGTTATCTCATACGGTAAGAAAAAACGATCTAAGTTTGCAATTTTCTGGTCTTCCGGTTTACTGGGGACCGGATATCTATTATAGGCATTTTCAGTATAAAATTTGAAGAAAAAATAAAAACTCGTTTTTTCTTTAGAGATTTCACAAAAAAAAATTGTTCGAGAAGTAAATTTTTAGACAATCGTAATATGCCCAAAAATGGTTTCTCGATATCGCCTATGGTTAAATTTGAAACTCGAAAAAACTGTTAATTTTTTGTTCGGACATCCTGTTCTGAGGCCATCCCACAAAAAAAATGCACTATTATGCGTTACGTGTAGGGTTTGAATCAGAATGATAAAAAGTCAGAATGTAACATTTTTGTCCTTACAAACACAATTAATTCTCTTAATTAAAACTTACTTTTAACTCAAAGAATACGTTGAATTGACGTTGATCAATGTTGATAAGTTTAATTTGACTTTTTTTCTTTTCTTCCACTTGAATTTGAGCACCATTTCGCGCAATTCTTTGTCAGTTTCTGTTAATTTCTTCTGCTTTTCGAATTCCTAAAGAAAAAAATTATATTTTATGATTTTTTTAATAAAATTAGCTTTTTCACCCTCAGAGACTCGTGAGGTTCATGATTTTAACCCTAGATAAGCTCGCAGTGATCCCGAAATAATTTGGTCACATGTTCTTAAAAAACATGCAAATAACGTAGTACACTTATCTGAGGAAGATGAACTATTACAAGAAAATTTGATAACGGACCTTAAAGAGCAAGCAGCAAATCGGGGAATGGGTTTTTGGTGAAAAATTGTCAGTTTTAACATTTGTATTGCAACTTTTGTCGATTTGAAATGAGAAATTTAGAAAGTGAAAAATGATAAAAAATTTCATCCGATATAGGGTCTAGGATCCTTGTTTAACTGAAAAAGCCATGGGATGCGTGTTTAACCGCGGTTAACCAGGTGGTCGGTGGGTTTGGTAATAAATTTTCAAATGGAATTCCCAGATAAAGGATAGATTTATAATTTGTGTTCCTCAGAAATGTTTCATCCGACTTGGTTTAGCCGTACGGAGCCTCCAAAATCACTCAAACCACCTCCTAAGAAAGTCAAAAAATATAAATCATTTATGAACTTAAGTTCTCATAAACTTCATGCTCGGTTTTCAATGAAAGAAGTTGCGTGGCCCAGAAATGTAATATTTCAAAATAATTATTGCCAAATAATTTGCCATAAAAAAGTTGTCCATGAAAGTGTATATCTGGTTTCATATCTTTGATACTAAGCCTAAAAACTTTCGATTTTATCAAATCATCTTCACTACAAAAATGGTGATGATTTGATAAAATCGTAAATTCTTTAAAAATGTAATTGACCCTGGGTATTGAGTTCCTGAACAACAGAAAAGTGTTGATATTTACCTGGTATATTTTACCAATTTGATCTCCCAATCGAACATTTGAGCTTCGGTTGTCCTTGCATCAGATTTTGCATGAAGACGAAAACTGAGAAAGAACTTGAAATACAACATCTAAAAATTGTAAAAAGACCAGACTTTCACCATCAGCCGCTTTATCTTTTTCGTGAACAATTTTGTCGAATGACCGCCACGATCAAGACCATCAAACCTATAGAAAATATTTTAACTGAAATTTCAGTTTATTAATAAAGAAATTAAATTTTTATGTAAACATTCAATTTTGGCAAACCATTTTTGAGTCATATTGTTTTGCTAAATTATTAAAAACCTCAAAAATTTAAAATTTGCGGATTGTCTGTCCGGTAATTTCTTCGAAAAATTAGGATTATCGTTATAAATTTGCTGAGATTTTTTTTGTAGCGCGTTTTTCAGCCAAAAACTTTCTTAAGAAACTTTCTTAAAAGAAAAATCTAATACGAAAAATCCTAATTTTCGTAGAAATTACCGGGCAGACAATCCTCGAATTATAGATTTTAAAATTTTGCGAACTGACCTCATGTTACGACTACGTGACAATTGGTGTAATCATCAAAATCTAATTTCGACCTTTGATTTCACAAGATAAAGGCTAGGTCTCCTTAAGGGGGCTTTCATGTCTGATTTGCAATTTCGCCGAGCTAGTTTAAAAAAATCTGAAGCTTGAGCAATAATTCCGAAAATGCCAATTTGTAGACCTAGCCTTTATCTTGTGGAATCAAGAATCAAACTCAGATTTTGATCATGACACCAATCGTCAATAATTTTTCGGCAATAAATTCTCAGAAAAAAATTTTTGGTCACTTCTTACCAATAATTTTCTCTATTTTTGGCCGTTTTCGGTTTTAAAATGCGGACAATTTTTAAAAACTTTCCAAATTTTTCAAGAAAATTCGCGGAATTATCCCTGATTCCGAAAATAAAAAAACCTTAATTCTTACCTGTTATATCGGCATATATTGTCCAACATATTCTCCCGCAAAGCATTCCGAATTCAATCCACAATTTCTCTAATTAATATGAACTGCACAGAAAAGTTTGAACGGCTTAAAATATTAAAAAAAATAAGTTACGCAAGTCGTGTTTTCGAAATCCAAACGAGAATCTAGAAGCAAATTCTTTACCCCGAGGTTTATCTCGATTGGCGGACCAATCAAAATGAGCCAATTAGAGGCCATTATTTTGTCAGACCCAAAATCAGAAACTCGCACCTCACGATGAGGAGTTGTAATTTCTATCACGGGAACAGTACAGTAATTTAGTACAGTAATTTGAAGAAGTTTTCAAATTACGTCAACAAAATTCCAGGGTTTACTTCAATCGTTTTAAGGCTTTTTTCTTATTACACCAAAGTAAGAATAAAATCACGAGACGAAATAATTCAAAAATAAGGTTTGGAATATGTCATAAATTGATCCTTATTTCTTGAAAAATAAGATCACGTGACGTTTTCGTGCGTGATTTGATCACTATTTGTTTACTTGTACCAGAANAAAAATAAAAAACATTGATTACTGTGGATTTTTGTTCGTAGGCTGATGAAGACTTTGGAAGTCAAAGGGTTGAAATAAATATTTTTAAAACATTGTGCTTCTCAAACTGTCAGTGATTTATTTTAATTTGAAAAATGTTTCCTCATTATTATTTATTCAAATTCAATACCTCCGGAAACAAATGTACCCAATATTTCAACGCGCTGAAAAATCTTCATTTGAGTTTTGAGTTATCACCAAATTAAATCAAAAATGACAAGAGAAGTTATTTCTATTCATATCGGACAAGCGGGTACCCAGATAGGAAATGCTTGCTGGGAACTGTATTGCATGGAGCATGGCATAGAATAGGGCCAACAAATTGAAATTATATTATTATTATGTTGATTTATTTGTAGCCATGGTAAGACCGGCTACAAGACATTATCTCCATAAGCATGGATCAAACATTTTGCAAACCTGTTTTGTAAAGCTTGAACTTACAGTTAGAGAACTAAAATCAGGTTTTTTTTTAATATATTTTATTTTGTATTTTTTTGGTTTTTGATGTTCTTTACAAATTTTATCTCTCTCGGAGAGAGTCTCTCCTCAATTCGACTTTATAAGTTTTTTTGCGAAAAAGTTTGAGTTTGGGTAACCGATATTTCGATGCATACGTTTGACCCATTGATGAAATGCTATTATAAGGGGTTTCACATGTGAGTTTATAGATTCACACGTAAGTTTGTAGATTGCAAGGTGGTTACTGAGTGCTGTAGAAAATANNNATTAAGTTGAAGTCTTAATTCTTAAAAACGTTTATATGTTGTAAGTAGCTGCAATATAAAATTGAATTAGTTCAGTGCAACACCAGTTCCAACACATACCGTGCAGCAAAACATCAAGGTATTGAATAATCACATATCCGGGATATGATATCATATAATATGATTCATATCCCCCTTTTACACTAAACAGTAAATTTGGGTCCTGATACTAGATAACACACTACGTTACTGCTCAGGGCCCAAATCTTCAGCATAGTGTTGAACGGGGATATACTTTATTTACTGGAAAAACTAGTGGGACAAACGAAAGTCACATATTTTCCCCTTAATATCTAATTTGATAAAACAACATAATCTTTCGTTAAAATTTTAACTTCAAAAAGACTTAATGGAAATCCAAATTTTTTTTTGACATTTATTTCTATCATTTTCGGTATCTTGTACTCAGCATACGCACAGAAACGCAAAATTATAATTCCCAAAAAAAATTATGATATAAAAAGATATATTTATGCATTTTGCTGCTTTTATAAAGCAGCTTTATACGCATTTTTAATTTATTTTGCTTTTTCACATAGCATTTTACCGATTTTGAAGCCCTTTACAGACGCGAATGGAATGATGGATGATTCACATATACAGAACAGAGGAATTGAGTCGGCTAGTACTTTTTTCTCTGAAACTGGAAGTGGACAATTTGTTCCTCGATGTGTTTTTGTCGATCTTGAGCCAACTGTAATTGATGAAATCAAAACTGGAAAATGGAAAAATCTTTTCCACCCAGATTATCTCATAACCGGTAAGCTCATAAAATACGAGACTGAATGTCCTTATGAAGTTTCATACTAGGTAAGGAAGACGCTGCTAATAATTATGCTAGAGGTCATTATACGATTGGTAAAGATATTATTGATAATGTTGTTGAGAGAATTAATATGATTGTGGAAACATGTGAGGGACTTCAAGGACTGGTTACTCATTGATATAAAATTATGCGAATACGTTTTGACCAGGGTTGTGAAAGAGTTCTTTTTTGCGTTAGTTTTCCGTCCCTTTTTTTCGTAGGTTTGAGCAAAAAAATGAGGATTGGGATTGAAAATCCGTTCGGGGATGATCCCTTTCACAATCCTGATTTTGACTACCAGATTACTAATTTATATTAACTACAGTGAGTTCGTGGTGGAGGTTACTCATGCATCTCGCAAAGTTACTTTAGTTATGTACGCGAAACTAGAGGCATATCCCTTTATCACCTTTTGGTTAGAATGCGTAGCCAC
>SCLH01000531.1:35190-57297 GCA_004367855.1 Oikopleura vanhoeffeni | reverse complement strand
TCCATAGCGCGTGTTCGAATCCCACTAATGTTGTCTAAGTGATTGTGTTAGTGATTACGTACCGATCAACTTTGGCGCTCTCAATATCAAGCAGCCTTGTCTAATATCATACCCAAGACAGTCACTAAAAAAACATTACTGGGATTCGAACACGCGCTATAGAGATAATCCTCATTTTCTAATGACTAACCCATCAACTGTTTTTTTGTATTTTGTGATCAATTATAAAAAATACTTTATTCACCTTGAACTGATTTGTCGGTTTTAAGAAATATATCGTTTTATTTTAAAGCTTACTATTGGTAAGTTGTGCAATAAATGATCTTAAATTTGTGTTGGAATTAATATTCCGGTTCAATATTTAAATTTATTGAACCATTGGATTCGAATTGGCTGGTAAAAGGGATGGCTTTTGCGTGGGTTTTTCATCTCCTTTTTGCGTAGGTTAAAGCAAAAGATAGGGAAAAAATGGAAATGGGGATAGGAAATTCGGTCAGGGATCATCCCGTTTACAACCCTGGATCCAATGATGTGTAGCATTTAAATTGTGTTACTTCAAAAACCACCAAAATTGTCTTTTTCAGCAATCTTTTGAATCAATCATGAACTTCTGAGATAATACAGTATATTAGCATTAACTCTGGGGCCGATAAAAATAATAATGTTTTCACGCGTAAACTTGATAACTTTGGTTTTAGGTATTAAGGTTTCAATTTTTTATTAATTTTCCAGAATCCTACCTTCCTGTATAAATAAGGAACCGGAGATAGGAAAGTCCTATTTGGACTTTCCTTTCAATAATCCAAATCATATCAACTATAAAATTAAAACTTCATTAACGGGGTATCCGTTGGCATTTTTTGCAACCATTTTAGCACCTTTAGTAAATTGACTTTTCATTGTTTTGAGCGGTGAACTTTCTCTCATTTTTTGTATTAAATAACTTAAAACTACGCACCGCTCAAAACGGCTTCCACGATGAGTATTGTAATACAAATAATTTAAAATCGATTTTTTTTTCGACATATATAAAACTTTATTAAAAAGATTTTAACACAGAAAAAATTTTAACATAAAAAGTGGTCAATAGTGATCATACTGTAATCACCCCTCAGATACGAGGTGTTTCAAGTTGATTTTGGTTACGATTTATGAGATGTGACTTTTGCAGCTACTTGACAGAAAGTATGCCTTTGGAACGTCCCTCCCTATACCTATATATAAGGATTGGTGGTTAATTCGAAGCTCTGATAAAATATTTCTTCGCGATTTCAAAATAGTGGGCGGCATAAAAAAGCATGAGTCATGCTGCATGACATTAACCATTTTATGATTTATTTCATAACCTCACATGATGGAGATATAATATTCATATTTTTGAATTGCCCTTGAAAACCTCGACAAAATGCAATTAGAAAAAATCTAATTTCAGAAAGATCAATTCACAAAAATTTCGCGAAATTAACAATTTTTTACCCAACTTTAAACTTTGAGGGGCTTTAGAATAAAAATAAGGGTCCTGATAGAAAATCTGTCAAGTTTAAAGTTATCTCTGAAATGTTACTTAGATAATACAAAATTTGTATTACAAATAGGAAGAATAAAATCGTAATAAATTCACGGCTCTTTCACGGATAAAATAAATTCACGGCATTTTTTTTTTGAAAATTTCTGGTTTTGTAACCGGTTAACCGGAAGGTTGGCAGTATTTGGAAACACAATAGCACTTTGAATCAAGAGTCGAGATTTTGGCGCTTCTCATGGTGCTATTTCAAGTTATCATGCCACACGGTTTAACTTTAAATCGCTTTGAAAACACCTTTCATGCCGACGGGTACCCATTAAATACTGTACTAAGTATTACTATGTATATACTACATACTAAACTGTATTAATAATACTATTAGTTAAAAATGTTCACTATTCAATTTTCAGGTTATCAGATCTCACTATTTGAAAAACTGTTTGAAGTTGTAAATAAATTAGTTTCTACTTTGATTATTTTTCGGTGTCGGACGTTTGTATACTACGCGGGATGCCGGAAATTGAGGGTGAAATCAAACAAAATTAGCAATTTTCTCGACTCAACACTTTGTTAATATATCCCACCGAGATGTGTAAAGAAATTTACCATATTTGTGAACACAAAGCAACTGTGAAGCGCATATTTTGTCACAACATAGCAGAAGGCATAATAACAAACTTTGGTGAGGACAAAATCGATATTTAAGATTTTTTAGGGAATTTTGGTAGACGTTTTTTGGTAAGATTGTTAATCGGCTATATTTATTAAATATCGACTTTTATAGAGCGGTTTTCATTTTTGGGTTACGAGTCGTTCATTAGCAAAAATTGATCAAAAATACCATTTTACGTACTGTATATCCTTTTAAGATAAAACAACCAAATAAAAACACAGAAAACATTGTCTAGTACTGTGTGAGGAACAGCATAGCCTATGCTGCATAGGCAATTAGTCGCCGCCCACACAAAGTTAGATTGCGTATATATTCCCTCACTTCAGTACTCAAGTACTAGACAATGTTTTTTTACTCGGTTGTTCTATCTTGAAAAAATATGGGTGTTAAAAACTTATAGCAAAAATTATTTATTTTTTATAATCTGAAAATTAAAAGTTAACAAAATTGTTTTTGTGAATTGGATCATTCAATTTTTAGTACAAAAAATAAGGCTTGAAATAATTTTGTTGATCATCTTAGTCAAAACTTTATGTTTTGTAATAAACCCGAAACTCACTGCCCAAAAATTTTAAAATTTTTCTTAAAAATAGCCGACTTACTATCTTACCGTTTTTTCTCAGATGGAATTGCAAAAATATGCTGGCAAATTTGACCAACCTTTATTTAATTCTAAACTAAAGTAGTTGATCTCGAATAGCTACCACTAAAGTTTTGAAAAGGGTGATTATTTGAGGTAAAAGGTAACTTTTTGGTGTAATTACTCGATATTTTTCGGAAATAAACATTTTTATTTTGTCAACATGTAACGATAAATATTTGAGTGAATTTAACATGAACTTCTCTAAAAAAAGGGTAACTATTTGAGGTTATAAGTAACTATTTGAGGAGTAACTATTTGAAAGTAACTACAGTTTATAATTTAAAAACTTAAATTGGTAAAGTTTTCGTTTTTACTCGTTTTCAACTTTTTATAAGTTATAAAATTGAGATTAGATTCAAATAAATAAATTTAACCATACCCGGAAATAAAGCATTAATTATTAGCAGAACCGGAAATTCAATAATATCACTTTCCTTAGCCGGAAATCAGAAAATTTGACAGATTATTTAGATTATCAGCCAAAAAATCTACTTTTACGATTACCCGTATTTTTCTAAATCTCCCTGTGATTGGATACACTTTTTATATCGTATAATTAAAACTGCAAAAAGTAACGATTTCTGCCGTTTCCTGCATTATATGACCAGGTGATGCATGAAATTATTAAGGCGACGGTTTTATTGCGAAGATGACGGGTTTTTGAGAGGAAGAAGAAATTATTACCGTGCAAAATTGTAGTTTACATGGTTGGTTTTGGCAATAGATATTTTGTTCATGAAGATTTTTTATCGATATTGATAAATATGCTTATAAATGACNACCGTCATTTGAAAGTCGACTAGCAGAAACGTGATATTTTCGAAGCAATGCGGTGGCTTTGAAATTAACCCTGAAACTATTTTGAGTTTATCTACTGTGTTATCATAGAAAAATTTTGACCCTCAAATCGAGTACAGATTTTATTAAAAGCCGATTTGATGTGTATTTTGAGGGAGATAGAATTTTAGAGACATTCATTTGAGTGACACTGGCAACCGCCAGCGAGCGAACTTAAGGTGCCTAGAGATATGAGCTACAGCTCATTATTATTTTTAGGCCAATTTAGTCTAGTTCCAAAATTTCAGCAAATTTTTTGGTGGACGGTTCCCTTGAATAACCCCTTTGAATCGAACGTCCAAACGAGACAGAAAATTGACGGAAGCAGAACTCAGCTAGGACTTAGCTATGAATTTAGCTATTAACACCTTTCAAATTGCACCTTTTTTTGTAAAGCTGAGGATTTTAAATAACATTTTAATAAGGTTCGTTTGCGCAAGGTATGGAAGAAGGAGAATGTTCGATGCCGTGAAACCATGGCTGCTCTTGAAAAGGACTGATGAAGTATTGGACTCGATTTTAACTCTGAGAGGGAGAGGAAGAAGAATATTAATTATATTTAACAACACTGACGAATACTTAAAATTAATAAATAATTAATCTCTTCTATTTTTGAATGTCTCATTTTAAAACAATACACCATGTAGTATACGGTATACTAACAATACGGCGTATAGTATTAAATGGAACGGCACGTTTTTCAAATTATCAATCATAACTTATGATTTATGAGAGAACATGATTTATGTACAAAGATTTTGGTTTCAATGAGAGATCATTTGTGAAAATCTCATTAATTGTTATCATTTAGAAACGAAAACATGTTTCTTTTTACAATGCAGTTGAGGTGAAATGGCTCTTAAAAAAGAGTCTTTCTTACGTAGCTAAGCTAACCAAAAAATAAGCGAGTCAGATTTTTTTCTAGCATCTTGATGAAGTAGACACAGTCATGCCTTTTTGACTTAATTTAATTTTCTTTTTTGATTTTCGCACCATAATTGACCATAAGAAATAAATTTTAATATTTTTGGCGCATTTTTCGCTTGCTTAATTATTAAAAAAAATGCACAATAAAAAATATCCTCGCCTTATCAAGCGCTCATTGGTCGACCTTTTGTCTTATTTTCTCAAGATGATCATAATTTTAAAAATAATACCTTTCACAAATTTCAATTCACTGGCTGTTGAAAATAAACTATTTTTCTATCAAACATGGTTTGACTCTTTCACAGAAAATTAGAAGATCTTGATCATACCATTTTTCACAATTTCAAGAAATTTTGAAAAAATTAAAAATTTTTCACCAGAGTGAGTCTAATAGAGATCAAAAATCTTTTGTTGAAAACCATGCTCTGTGATGATCAATAATTGACAATATGCTTCTGTCCAAAGAAAAGAGATATTTCAAAACTTTTGATGGGAGTTAACACTGACATGCCGCTTAGTCATGACTTGGTGGTACTGTGGAGTTTCCATTTCTCATGGCTCTCGCTGGAATAGGTCTTGAGCCAATCAAAAAACGAAAAGGAGAATTGCCTTAATTTTTTGGTCCGCTCAAAAACCCTATAAAAATGAAACTCAACCTGTAGAAGTGAAGTATTCAGCCTAATCGAGTCGTATGAAAGTCCCATTGGCACTTTTTAAACACCCTCCCATCATTTAGAATATATGTACGAATATCACTTTATAATACCTGATTATAATAAGGGCCTTGGTGCATTTTGGCAGATTTGCACTTTTTCATTTTTTTGTCTTCATGGGAAACTTTTTGCCACTTCATAATTTTCAAATAAAAAGTATTTCAAATGTAAGTTGCCACTTTTGAGCTCACTTTGTATAATCTGTTTTTTTTCAGATCGATATTTTTATTATAAATCGTCTTTAAAATAAACACTCTAAAAACGCGCGTTTGGTACTTTAGCTGTCTAAATAACATTAAAATTTTCTTTTTTATTAATAAGAAGCTTCAAAAATGGTCTTGACCACCGTCGAAAATTTATATAATTTAATTTCATATTTACTTTCTACGTCAAAATCGAAAATTAAAATTTCCTAAAATAGACGAAAAAAACGAAATTTAGCACATCGAAAAAATATTTATTCATCGGTCAAATTTATTAAATTTTACGCGGTGTATGGGTCGGCTTACCAATTAAGCAAGTCTCGGTGAAATAATTTTTCTTAACTCTTGATTAAATAAGGCTAAAGTATATTTCGCGCAAACCGTATTTCCATTCAAAAAAGTATGATTCAGAGTATGAACAAGAGCGGAGAAACAAAACGTAGACATGTTAAATGTTCATTATTTTTTGAGATATATTATATGCTTTTTTTAGTAAAACTAATATTTTTTGTTGAGCTTTCGATTATTACAATCATTTTCCAAACAAGGTTTTTTAACAGAAAATTATTTTCGCAAGATTTGCATCTGAGTAATTAGCAATAGTGGGCTCGACATGTTTAAATATAGTGAAAGTAGGCATTCCTAATATTTTTAGCTAAAAATTCCAGAAAAAGTTAGTTTGAAAAATTTTGAACCAGAAATGAGGAAAATTTTCGAAATATTTCCAAAAAGTTTCGACCAAAAATCTCAAAAAAGTGCATATGATTTTCAAATAGCATATAAAAAATATGTGGTCACCTACGCCAACAAGTGAAAGTAGCCATATTGAAGAGTTTTTTTCGTTGATTTGAAACAAATAATGCAAAAAATATTTGTACACAAAATAAGGCATTTTTGATAATGTTCGGAACTTTATCAAAAATTTCTCATAATTTGTCCAATTCGGAAAGTTTAATTCGAACGCAAAATGTTCTTTAAAACAATAATTCGAAAATTCTGTAGTTACAAAAGTTGCCTGGATTATGAAACATCATTCTGATGGTATATTGAGAAGAATATATAAACCAGTGAAAGGTTTTCATCAAGAGCCAATATTCGCGGATATCCGTATCTGTCAAATGCACCGAGGCCCTTAAGTATTGATAATTCTGAAAATCATGCGAGGTATTTTTAAAGTTTATTTTGGATCTCGCTTAAAACAGTATTTTTTGGTCAAACCTTTTGATCAAATCGGAAGTTTAGCATTCAAATAGGTTTTGGTTGGTAATTTTGATATTGTTATAAGGTTCAGTCAAGTGAATACTATTGAATTAAGACATCGACCGAAAAAGTCAAAAATAATTTGACAAGATGTATCGATTGACCGAAGTGAATCCTAATGTTCGAAACATATGGTCCCTACCGAAACACTAAATAATTAAATTATTTCACAAACAAATTCAGTTGAAGAATTTCGATAATACGACTCAAAATTATCGTTCATATATTTAAATTCTTAGAACTATAAATTAAAAAATGCCATTTTCTTGGGATTTTTTTCTGGCAAAATTTACTCAGTTGTACTGTTGAGAATTTATTTTTGCAATTATAATTTTGCCTATAAATTTCATTTTGTCCTATTAAAACTGAAAAGTGATCCGTCCTCATTTTTGAGATCACGTTTTCACGATCCCTACCAAAAGTACCCCCATTTTTGAACAATCGAGAAAAATACCTTGACGGCTTTGCACTTTAATGAAGACTGGGAAGCGTCCTTGCTAAATTGTTATTTTGATTCATTCAACCTGAAATGTAGAGCTTAGCATTTTAATAATAAATATCACAGCAAACATTTATGGTATTTATTAAGGCTTTTAAATTTTCGTGAACTACGCGTAGTTAGTAGCTACTAGTACAGTGCGTATATGTATAAATGTATATGTATAAATCACAGTCTGTAATAAAGATACACAGCGGGCCCAGTATTAAATTGAAAAAAATAAACAAAAAAATAAGCACTTATTTAATTATTAAATAAAAACAGTCAAGAACTTTGCAAAATATTATCTTTTATTAATAAACGAACACATTTCTAGCAAACTTTTTGTAGTGGACATTACTTTCCCTTCAAATATTTTGTACAGATTTTACGATTAAAAAATAAAAAACCCTAATCCTCCAAAATATATTTAACAAATAAACAGTGCATTTTCCAGAAGGAAAAAACTAAGTAGTTTTTTGAGGGTAATATGGCGACTCGCCCATTTTTAATCCTGGATAAGTGGGAGAAATTATAAGTTAAGATTGATGCAAATAATTCCCAAATTTCTACAAATAGATTTGTTATGGGAGAAGTGAACACCGTAATTAATACTGAACTATGGAATTTTCTACAGATAATTATTTTACAAATTGCTTTATTCTTTGCTATTATGTATTAAATGGGTCTCACAAATTGTCATAATGACTGAAATTATAACCGAGTTGATATTTTGATGATATTATAAAAGTATGATAAATCTAAAATTTGGTATTTACGCTAGAGAAGTATCTTTGTTTATATATTGTATTACGAATCGTAAATATGGAATCCATATTATGGATGACATTTTAAATTTGAATTTCATTCATCAGAATATTGATGACGAAAAAATATACATCCTTGACCGCTTATCGTACCGATCATCATTAACCGCGGCTTGAGAATAAGATAAAAAAAAATTTAAAATTTTTCATGTTTGTTTTGAAATTAGTAGATCAGCAGTTTTTATTATCACACAGTACTTTGCTAGAAAAGTATTTTTATTGCGTTTTGAAAATTATTTTTCTTATTTTACAGTATTAACTTTTCTCAACTTTGAGAAATTCAAAGTACCTTTTTTGGAACAAAAGACACAAACTTAATTTTTGATTGACAATCTCTGCAAACACATAAGGCTTTTTATTAAAACCCATATCATATTTTCTAACCTAAGTGGATCTTGAAAAATATGGTTATCTCTATAGCGCGTGTTCGAATCCACTAATGTTGTCTAAGTCATTGTGTTAGTGATTACGTACGATCAATTTTGGCGCTCCCAATATCATACCCAAGACAGTCACTAAAAAACATTACTGGGATTTAACACGCGCTATATAGATAATCCTCTTTTTAATGACTAACCCATCAACTGTATTTGTGATTAATTATATATAAAATACATTCACCTTGAACTGATTTGTCGCTTTCAAGAAATATATCGTTTTATTTTAAGCTTACTATTGGTAAGTTGTGCAATAAATGATCTTTAAATTTGTGTATAATTATTCCGTTCAATATTTAAATTTATTGAACCATTGGATTCGAATTGGCTTGTAAAAAGGATGGCTTTTGCGTGGGTTTTCCATCTCCTTTCTGCGTAGGTTGAAGAAAATGGGAAAAATGGGGATGGGGATAGGAAATTGGTCAGGGATCATCCCGTTTACAACCCTGGATCCAATGATGTGTAGCATTTGGATTGTTTTACTTCAAAAACCACCAAAATTGTCTTTTTCAGCAACCTTTTGAATCAATCATGAACTTCTGAGATGATACAGTATCTTAGCATTAATTCTGGGCCGATAAAAATAATAATGTTTTCACGCGTAAACTTAATAACTTTGGTTATTGTATTTAGGTTTCAATTTTTTTTTAATTTTTCAGAATCCTACCTACCTGTATAAATAAGGAACCGGAGATACGTAAGTCCTATTTGGTACTTTCCTTTTAATAATCAAAATCATATTAACTATACAATTAAAATTTCATTAAGGGGGTATCCGTCGCCATTTTTGCAACCATTTTAGCACCTTTAGCAAATTGACTTTTAATTGTTTTGAGCAGTGAACTTCTTTCATTTTTGTATTAAATAACTTAAACCTAAGCACGCTCAAAACGGTTCCACGATGAGTATTGTAATACAAATAATTTAAAATCGATTGGTGGTTAATTCGAAGCTATATACATCGAAGCTGATATGATATACAGTATGATACAGATGGATATACAGTATATCCCCTATTCACACTTTTGTTAATATCCCGGCCCTGATTAGGAAACGTAGTGTGTTTTTAAGTAGTAGACCGGGATATTAACAAAATGTGAATAGGGGATATCCCTTTATCACTTTTTGATTAATCTGAGAGATGTGGGTTGAGGGAGCCAATCTTAACACTCCTAAGGACCTCTTCTAGACACTCATGAGGCCGCTTTCTCTGTTTTTCAGCCCACATATCTCAGATTAATCAAAAGGTGATAAAGGGATATAATGATATCGCCGATTCTTCTTCGCGATTTCAAAATTAGTGAGCGGGCATAAAAATCATGACATTAACCATTTCATGATTTATTTCATAACCTCACATGATGGAGATATAATATTTATTTCTTGAATTGCCCTTGAAAACCTCGACAAAATGCAATTAGAAAAAATCTAATTTCAGAAAGATCAATTCACAAAAATTTCGCGAAATTAACAATTTTTTACACCAAGTTTAAACTTTGAGGGGCTTTAGAATACAAAATTTGTATTACAAATAGGCTCCTGATAGAAAATCTGTCAAGTTTAAAGTTATCTCTGAAATGTTACTTAGATAAACAAATAGGAAGAATATAATCGTAATAAATTCACGGCTCTGAAAATTCAAGACCGGCATCTGAAGATAACCGTTTGTGAAGATTTATTGAGTTCAAGATTTTTTTTTGAGAATTTCCGTTTTGTAACCAGTTTACCGGAAGGTTGTCAGTATTTGGAAACACAAAAAGCATTTTGAATCAAGAGTCGAGATTTTGGCGCTTCTCATGGTGGCTATTTTCAAGTTATTATGCTACACGGGTTAACTTTAAATCGCTTTGAAAACACCTTTCATGCCGACGGGTACTCCTAAATACTGTATTTCGTATTACTATGTTATAAACAGTATACTAATTATTTTACAACTTCAAACAGTTTTTCAAATAGTGAGATCTGATAACCTGAAAATTGAATAGTGAGAATCTTTAACTAATAGTATTATTAATACAGTAAAGCATAAAAGTGCATAATAGTGCATAACCGAAATATAGTATATAATATACTATACTGTATAATAATACTATTAGTTAAAATTTACTAATACTATTAGTTAAAGATTCTCACTATTCAATTTTCAGGTTATCAGATCTCACTATTTGAAAAACTGTTTGAAGTTGTAAATAAATTAGTTTCTACTTTGATTATTTTTCGGTGTCGGACGTTGTATACTACGCGGGATGCCGGAAATTCAGGGTGAAATCAAACAAAAATTAGCAATTTTTTCGACTCAACACTTTATTAATATATCCCACCGAGATGTGTAAGAAATTTACCATATATTGAACACAAAGCAACTGTGAAGCGCATACTTTGTCACAACATAGCAGAAGGCATAATAACAAACTTTGGTGAGGCAAAAATCGATATTTCATTATTTTTAGGGAATTTTGGTAGACCTTTTTTGGTAAGATAGTTAATCGGCTATATTTATTAAATATCGACTTTTCTAGAGCGGTTTCATTTTGGGTACGACATTAGCGGAAATCGATCAAAAATACTTTTTTACGTACTGTATCTTCTTTTAAGATAAAACAACCGAATAAAAACACAGAAAACATTGTCTAGTACTGGTGAGGAACAGCACCTGCAATAAGCACCTGCAATAAAGTCGGCGCCCACACAAAGTTAGATTGCGTATATTTCCCTCACTGAGTACTAGACAATGTTTTTTTACCGGTTTCTATCTTGAAAGAATATGGTGTTAAAAACTTATAGCAAAAATTATTTATTCTTTTAGTCTGGAAATTAAAAGTTTACAAAATTGTTTTTGTGAATTGGATCTTCAATTTTTAGTACAAAAATAAAGCTTTAAATAATTTTGTTGATCATCTTAGTCAAACTTTATGTTTTTTATAAACCCGAAACTCACTGCCCAAAAATTTTAAAATTTTTCTTAAAAATAGCCGAATTACTATGTTACCGTTTTTTTCTCAGATGGAATTTTAAAAATATGCTGGCAAATTTGACCACCTTTATTTAAATCTAAACTAAAGTAGTTGATCTCGAATAGCTACCACTAAAGTTTTGAAAGGGTGATTATTGAGGTAAAAGGTAACTTTTTTGGTGTAATTACTCGATATTTTTCGGAAATAAACATTTTTATTTTTTCAAACATGTAACGATAAATATTGAGTGAATCAACATGAACTTCTCTAAAAAAAAGGGTAATATTTGAGGTATAAGTAACTATTTGAAAGTAACTACAGTTTACAATTTAAAAACTTAAATTGGTAACGTTTTCGTTTTTACGTCGTTCTAACTTTTTATAAGTTATAAAATTGAGATTAAATTCAAATAAATAAATTTAACCATACCGGAAATAAAGCATTAATTATTAGCAGAACCGGAAATTCAAATATCACTTTCCTTAGCCGGAAATCAGAAAATTCGACAGATTATTTAGATTATCAGCCAAAAAATCTACTTTTACGATTACACATATTTTTCTTAATCTCCCTGTGATTGGACACACTTTTTATATCGTATAATTAAAACTGCAAAAAGTAACGATTTCTGCCGTTCCTGCATTATATGACCAGGTGATGCATGAAATATTTAAGACGACGGTTTTATTGCCGAAGATGACGGGTTTTTGAGAGGAAGAAGAAATTATTACCGTGCAAAATTGTAGTTTACATGGTTGGGTTTGGCAATAGATATTTTGTTCATGAAGATTTTTATCGATATTGATAAATATGCTTATAAATGACCTTTACTACAGTATTTCTCCGACGATTTCTCCGTTTTTTTTTTACCCCAGGCGGTGGACAGCCAAAGAGTTGCCTATACTTTGCTTAAGATTTTGGCTGTCTAGCCGCCTGCATAAAAAAAAACGGAGAAATCGAAAAAACTCACGCTGTATTTAAACTTTCATATTCTTGACCATTTAATGGTTTATTGGTCTCTATTAATGGACTAACCCGTGAAAAGTTTCTTTGATTCCAAAGAAAATGTAAAATAAATGAGTATTTAAATTTAACTTTATAAGGGGCAAATTTCATCATACAATTCACTTTATAATGGCATCTAAAAGTTGTACAAAAAGTCTCCTCGTTGGTACTTAAATATTTATTGCCATGTCAGTAATTAACCCATATTATAACTATTTACTACAATCAAGTCGGTTTATTTTGGTAGAAAGTATTATGTTTGGAATTATGATTCATCTTGAGAAAAAGGGACCAAAATTTGACGAAAGAGCGCTTGATAAGCGTGTATATTTCTTATTATGAAATATTTTTTTACTTATTTTTACCTATTTATTTTGAACGCCAAGCTATAGCCGATGTCAAGGGTTTGAAAATAAAATCCACCTAGTTACTATTTGTTATTGGCCGTAATTACCTAAAGGACAATTTTCACTTCGCGAGTAAAATAAGTACATACTGTAAATTAAATTAAATAAATGAAAACGCGCCAAAAAATAAGATTTGACTTATAATGGTCGATTATGAGTTTTTAACTTCATCAAAAGGCTAGAAAAAAATCAGACGCGGTCATTGGTTGATGAGATAACCACCGTGAAAAAGAACTCCTTATTTAAAAGCCAGTTCACCTCAACTGCATTGTCAGTTCAAAAATATTGCTGAAACAATTATGATTATACATTTTTTTTACTTTTTCTTTTCGCAATTTAAATACTCTGATAATAAATTAATTTTTATTTGAAAAGTTATATGTTTTAAAATAATATATTTTTTTAAGATCAGGTGTTCAAATAATCATTTACATCCGAGTTTGATATCTTTGATCTTGATTTCAGGAGGAAGACGGAAATTCTGATCGTGACGAATTGCGAATATGAACAGCGCCACCGCGTGTGCCATCATCCACGGGCCATGCACCAACATATACCATACAGACACAAACTTTAGCCAACAACAAAAATTTTAAACCAACGAAAATTAATAATAGAGATAAGAAACAAGAATTTTGAAGAAGTTTATACAGTAAGTTTATGAGAATTTGAATAAAATTATGTGTTATTTTTTGTTTGAGTAACAATCGTAATGAAAAACTAAAAATATTGTTGTAAAACTGTTTTTTATGGAAATTTTTGAGATACACCGGAAACTCATTTGAAGTAACGTCCATAATTTCATAACATCGTTACTTCAAATGAACAAAAGTCACTTCAAATGAGCAAGCGTTATTGTAAATGAGAAAAAATTACTTCGAAAAGTTAACGGTGCAAATCTATGAATGACCTGAGTTCACTTGTTTTATTCCCAAAAAATATATACAGGTTGAAATTTTGTTATAAATGACCTTTAAAGGGGTTACCGACTGTACAATAATATCGAAATTGTTTAAAATTAATCATAATTTTTTTTATTCGATTTTTTCCCAAAGCTCATTTTCTCAATTTAAAAACTCATAAAACGTATTCTATGGGCGGAAAGTATTACCGAATTTAAATGAAGATTGACATGACTTTTATGGGCTCAATTTTTGACACAAAAAAATGATTTAGATCTTATCCAAAAATTCTGGTGATTTTAACAACCTCCTACGTTTCCGTTTTTGGAATCTCATGGAAATTTTGTAAAAACAATAAAAAATCAAATTTTTGCAAATGCGCTTTTTGATCAAAAAATTAATTCACTCTATTTGTTATAATTTTTTGGCCTCCAACGCCCAAATTATTCTGCGCCTAGGGGTTGAGTTCAATATGTTTTTATAAATGTTCAAGACCGGATGTTAAGCCGCTCTGACATCTTGCACCACGGGGGCTCATCCGATGATAACCGGATTTTAAAGGAGGCTGTCCCTTTTAAGAGGTAGACAGAGTTTTGTGTAATCCTTATTAATTCTCACAAAGTGGCTCAAGTAGTTCACAAAATCATTGAATTTTGGTACTTCAACCGGTGAATAAAGCAACAATATAAAAGAACTATCGAATTGTTAATGATACTCTGGACAATAGTCTTTAACCAATTGTTACCGTTTTTAAGGGGGTGGTTGAGATATATTCAAAGTTTATTTTTCAGGCTTTTCAACGCGTGAGAGCACCGGCTACAAACAAAAAAGTAGAAATGCCAAAAAATATTTTCTATGGGTGAAAACTTAGGCGGAAATTTAAGCCAAATCCTTCTGATTTTTTTCCGTATTATGTTTCGAAATCTTGTCAAAACACTCAACTGAAAAATATCGATATCGATTTTTTGAGGTAAATTTGATGAGAATTTTGTCAATTTTAATTAGAAAAAAAGTTTATATCTGAAAAAAGCTCGACGGAAAAATCTCCCATCATTATTGGTTTCTCTAAAATTTTCCTGATGTGGAATTTTAACAGCTATATTACCTGTTTTCTTTCCGGTAATCCTCAAGCTTTTAGAGACGTAAATATTTTGAATATGAATTAATAAAATTATCGAAAAAAAAACAAATTCATGAGCAATATTTTCGATACAAAATACTTGTGACAGATTTGTTCGTCGAGCGGTCGTATCAGATATAGATCTTGTACAGAAAAATATACCGGTTAAATTTCGTTTAAGTTTTACAGTAGTATTTATACTAAATTCCATCATTCATAACTTTTTTAGAAGTCAGGGCGTGCCTGTCATTTTAAAATGTAGATCCTGATTTTACGCACTAAAATCCTGCTTAAATTCTTGATACGATTTTTTCAACTAAAAATTTTATAAAATCAAAACAGATTTTCAACGGTTGACAACACTTGCACCTAACAAGCAAATAGAAAAAAAATCAGGAAACCACATTTTCCAAGTTAGGAGAAAGTTTTCTATGATAACAATAACCCTCGAGAAGGTGCCAGATTATTTGTGCAACATCTCAATAAATTGTCAAAAAATAAGAAGCAAAATCACCTGCAACGCTATCTTTGACCGGATCTTGTTTTGAGTATCTTAACAGTCTTAAACAAATGTCAAAATGATTCAATTTTTTATGGTTTTTTAATGATTAAATAAAGCATCAATCATCGATGATATTTATTACCTTTAAATAAGCATTTTAATGGAATTATTTTTATGGCTACTGGCGGCAGTTTGAATTAGATATTTTGTTTAGAAATTATTTTTAAACAGATTAAAAACAAGTCAAATTATGAAACTGAAATTATTATCGCTCAATTCCAATTCAAAATTTCAATATGTATGATATTTTTCGAAAGAAAATTGGTCAATCAGAAGCTATTTTTTTACGAAACTTTCGTTGACCGATCATATCTAAAACGAGGATCCCTAGCCTCTACTTTCGTGTTCGCCTTTGAACTTATTTTTGGAGCTTTTATTGGTCAAAATAGTGATATCTAGTGCTCTCATTGGTCAAACGCGAGTCTAACAGGAACGCGAAAGAAAAGGCCTAGGGATCGCAAGCTTTTGAATTTTCGAGTTAATTATTATTCCGAAATCGTCCGATCTGAAACTTGTATAAATTTGGTCAATCAGAGTTATCTCAAGTATGGACCAATCAGAACGTTGATCAATTTACGAAATTTTCAAATTCTTAAACATAATTTATATCTATGGCATGTATTTAAAAATTAATTTATGCAATTATTTTTTAAATACAACGCACGAGAAAAAGGATCCAATCTTTATATTTGAATAAAGGATTTGATAGAGGTTATAGATCATTCTAATCGTATTTATTCTGTACACTTTAAGATCGTTTTTGGGTCATTTGTCAAAATCTGATTTTCAAAAACCCCAGGGGATCAGTTTTAAATTAGATCTCAGCAAAACTGGCCTAGATTTCAGCATTTTAAAATGCGCATTTATCAGCTTATTGATAATTCGCATAATTATTCCCTCATTTTAAATTGGAATATTAAGATTTTGGAAATCAATTATAAATTTGAATGGCATTTGAAAATTTCAACCGTTTTTTTAGTCATTTTCTTTCAGTAAAAAATTTTCCTGAATTTAATTTTTCAAAAAAATTCATAAATCATGTTGATACGAAAACTACAAGTTTTTTGGGTTGAGAACTTAGCTATAATATTTTACTTGCACTTCTTAATTCTGTTTCAAAACTTTCAATAACTTTGTTTTAAAAAGTACTCGAAATTGTCTTCACCAAAAACTTGAAAAAATGTTATGTGGGAAAACTAATTAAAATGTCAAAAAATATTTGTTTTTTGGATTTGACCACTTGTATAACTATTGACGGGACATTTTTAAACCGATGTTTCAATATTTATTTTACATCTTTAGCATTTACTAAGAAAACTTCTTTCAACCAAAAATCCGAAAATTTAACCCGCGGGGATTGAGGAGGAACGAAAGTCTAATTAACCTAATTTGAGATTTTTTATGAGGATGGATTGATGGATTTTTTGGCAGAGTTGTTTAAATAGCCGCCTTGAAATAATTTAGGATAATTATTTGACCCAAAATAATTTTTCGGCGAAGTTCTTAATTTGAGTTTCCGGAACACTAAACGGATACGAAAAAACTTCGCATGATTTATCTTCGGCTTCAAATGATCATCACCGACAGACTTTATCTGATAAAAATGACAAATTTGTGATTTATTTACAGTAAATAAGATTATAATCCGAATCATTTTCTGCCTCAGATCCGCTGTTTTTAAATAGTTGTTTTTTTATCAAAATTAGGGATTTATTATGGATATTTGGGCGTTTTTATTCAAATTTAGTTAGCATTATTCATTTTTTTTCTGACTGAGAATAGGTAAATATTTTTATCACAAAGAATAAGCCTGCTTTAAATTTTGAATTTTCATTAACTCACAGAAGAGAAAACTGCAACTCGATGGTTTTTGCTACCTAGAAACTTTTTACGAACTTTTATCATAAATCAATAATTTTCAACAAAACTTATGATAAAAATTCTCGCTAGTAAGCTGACTAAGTATGACTCATACTGTATGACTTTTATAAATTATTTTGATTTCAGCTCAATTCTGATTATTTTAAATTCAAATCAATCAGAATTCAACAATTTTTAATTTCATTTTTCTCACCCGAGTCAATTTTTTATTAATTTCATAGAACTCAAAATTATAGTTTTTTTTTCAGCAGATAGAAAATTTTTTCTTCCCGATTTATAATTTTTAAATAGTTTTAAACTTTTATTTTCAAAATCAGAAATTCCTAAGTACAAAATTTTATATATTTTTTACTTTCAAAAACTTGCTTATCGTGTTCTAACAATTAGTATCGCTAAGCTCACTTAACTCCTCGAAAGCTCGATAAAACTTCTTAGCCCAAACCGACCTCTCGGCGCCCACTTTCTAATTAGCAAAAATGCAACCCGCAAAAAAGAGCCATAAATATTAGGACTAGATTTCTGCGTTGTACTTAGCGGTTAAAGTTTAAGAAAATCGCATTTTAGTTATAATTACAGGTGGTGAGTAAAAAATGCACATTTACTATTAAATAGCGGCATAAAATTAAATAGTTTTAATCGCGTTTGAGATAAGCAAATAATAAACGTTGTTTTATCTCTTTATTTTTAGGTCCATATATATGTCCTTGTAGTTAAACTATTTCCGAAAACCAAAATAAACAGCGACTTTAGGAAATTCCTCAAATTTACTAAAAACACTTGACCGACTTTTGAGTAAATAAAAAAAACAGCTGAAACTTATTAACCTGGGTGCTATAAATATAACCAATAAAAATAAACAAATGTATATTATTCCAGTTTAATGACTGATTTTTGATAAAAATCTTTACAATGGTTAGATAATGTGGCACGCGACTTAAAAGTACAGGTGTTTGAAATTTCGAGTCATTAATATAAAATGTTAACCCCTCTACTCCAAAAAATATATACTAGTACAATTTATGTGTGCAAATTGGCACGGAAAAGTTGTTTGCTCCGTAATTTCAGTTCAAGACTTTCAGAATGTTTTCAAGCTTTTTGTGCTCATAATTTACATTGTGGAATTTCGAGAAAAAATTTGGAAGTTTTTGGTCAAACGTTTTCTACTGCGGAATTAAATTTTTAATACACAGTATATCACGTTTTTGCTTCCGTTTTTCGAATTTGCATAATTTGCTATCCGCCAATCAGAACGCTCAAATTTGTCGAGCACTTACGTCTTTGCCAGATTAAAACTTGTTCATTGGCGGATAGTAAATTATGCAAATTGAAAAACGGAAGCAAAAACGAGACATACTGTATTTGTATGAATAATTTTTTTATGTTCGACTACATTTCTCCCAACTTTTTTGCGAGGCTTAATATTAATATTTTCACTTCACTGATATCAATAGATTATTCAGCTTAAGATTTTCATCCAAACAGTTTTAAAGAATAATTTACTCAGGTGTGAGACTCTCACTAAGAGGTCATTTAATGCGCATTTCTCCAAAGGAGGAAAAAACTTCTAAATTATTCACGGTGATGATTTATTTATTCGTATAGCTAAATAGACGCTAATTTCTTGATCAATATGTTAATCGGCTTAGGGCGTGCATCGTGTCTCTCCAGGTCTGTATGGGTTAAAAGTCCAGAAAAATCTTGGGGATCGTGTATTAATAATTAGTGAAGTTATGGTCACTTTGTAAGAAACTTCAGTACATTTTTCAAGAAAGAGTACATTTCCATGTTTTCAATTTTTCGGCACATAGTGCAAATTATACCGATTGTTGAGCGGGCCTCGAATATTGATGATTATAGCAAATAATTAAAAAATATAATTAATACTAGTTGGAATTGAGAACTAGAAGCAAAATTGTCAGCCAAGCGAACATTTTGTTTCATATACCATAGTATATGTTGACTATTTTTTTCTAAAAATTATTAAATGATTTATTTTGAAATATTATAATTTCAATGTCAAATTTCAGAAATTCAGTCATTCTACAAACGCGAGTGAAATGCTTTTAAAGAGTTTTTTCTCGTGATTCTCAACCACCTGGTTTACCACAAATGATCGCATTGATCTTGAGGGCGCCATAGAGTAATATCAATATTATTTAGTGAATTTTTTTATTCATAGTGCCGAATGTTGATTCACCATTTTATCTCATTTTTTGCTGAATTATATACAAATATTCCCCTTTCACACTATCCGGAATATTTGAGCCCTGTTTAGTAAACGTAGTGTGTTTTTAGTAGTTGGGCCCAAATATTCTGGATAGTGTGAAAGGGGGATATATAATATATCATATATACACTTTCTGCCACTAAGTGCCGTTGAAATTGTAGAAATTTTTTTATTTCTTTAGTAATTTAAACTAAAGCATTGATTTCGACGGTATTAATCACGATTAATTTATCATGTCAAATAATAGAACATGTCGGAAAACTTCTGTTTCTTTGTTCCTATAATATGTTGTATCAACAAGTTTGGTCGCTGTATTATAAACACCTTTTTTCCCTCCAAGTCTTGTCCGTAGTTTTATAATAACAATTTTCTCTTTTGTTGTAAACTATGATTTTATTATCTTAAAAATGTTGAAAATTGAGCAAAAAATAAGTTTTTTTTAATTGTTTACTGTTGCAGAATTTTGGCAAGAAATTTAAAGAGGTAAAGGTTAATGAGAAACAGAGATTTTACATACAATTTGCAAATACACATTTTTAATCGAAAAAATAACTGAGTTATGAGATTCAATAAGATTTAATTAACGTGAACAAGCTTTTTTAATTAGAAAAGGGATTATGAATAAACACTTACTCACTAAAAAGTAAATAATCCTATTTATTGAATTCAACTATGCAGAAAAATTTCCTAAATATTTTGACGTCACAATTTTACTCTCAATTTAAAAAAACTGACAATTAGCCTCAAAAATTTGACACGCAAAACATGAATAAAATTTGACATCACAAATTGTGAAATTTTTTTGAAATATGAAACCGTGAATTAAATTTGATCCCAAAATTTTCAAATGAAATTTGACACCAATAATCTTAAATTTAATTTGACAACAATAATCTTGAACAAAATTTGACACAAAAATAAATTTGACTAGTAAATTAGTCGAAAATTAAATTTGAAATAAAAATCGTATATAAAATTTAGCACTCAAAATTGTGGTCGGATTAAAAAATGTAAAATTTATCCAAAAGTTAATGTTGTCATTTGTTACAGTTTAACTTTCAACAACTTATAAGATGTTTCAATGCTACGAAAAAATGTTAATTAAATTTTAATAAAATTAAAGAGATCACGGCAATAACCTCTTCATTATCTTTGGAAATGAAAAAAAATAATTTCATTACACTAATTTTCAAAAATATTTTCGCTTGAAATGAGGATTGGTTCCATACTGTCTCTAATCATAATTTATAAAAATAAAGTCTTGGAAATATTTCTACAGTAATTCCATTACATTCTAAGGTGAAATTTTCAATCCGTGCAAATCCATATCGCACATGTTCTATTATTCAAAATGGATATATACAGTTTTTAACCCTAATATACCCTAATAAGAAAGAATGATTTTGATTTATTGGACCCATCCGATGGGTCCCATCGGCCCAAATTTGTTTGGTCAAGATAATAAACTCGTTCCCATATGTCATATTTTATGCGATATGAAGGTTTTATACAAGATTTGCGATACGCCAGAGGGTCAAAGTTGGCAAGTTCGAATTATTTTTTAATTAAAGGCTTTGACATTTTTTGAACTTTGTTGATTCTCGAAAAAAGTTAGCCAATATAATCAATTTTTCAGAAATTGGTCGATCCTGATTGGTCAAAATTTATTTTTAGTATGTTTGTTAATAAATATTTGCTAATATAATAGCGAACTAAGAATAAAAAGATGTACAGGCTCTGTAATACAGGGAGGGCTTCAATCGTCCGAACGTGCGCAATTGTATTAAAAAAGCACAATTTCAGCTTTATTTTAACTTTTCTCCCAATTGTCAGAAAATGCCCAATTGTCAAAATTCTAGAGTTAACCTTATCGACCAATCTTTAACCTTGCGTCATAATATTTTGACCACCTACGAAATTAACTTTTGTCTTCGAAAAATGTTTTTGTGACCCTGATTGTCCGGAAAGTACCCAATGGTCCGAATTTCGAAGACGAAAAACTTTCGGGCTTCCGATTTTTGAAGTGATTAGGCGATTTTAATTAGGTGAAATATTCTAGAAAATACTTATGTAATAATTGATTATTCAATTTCAAATCTACAGTAAATCTAGTAGCAGGCTTCCAAAAGGGATGCATCCCCGCCGATTTTTCCATCCCTATCCCTATCCCGTTTTATCCCCCAAAACGGGATAAAAACGGGATAGGGATGAAGGGATAGATTATCCCCTTTTATCCCGGGTCCGGGATAGCCTTATCCTTTTTTATCCCGTTTTTGTAACAATTTTTTTGACAAAATTTTACTCTCAAATATACTCTCTTGTAATCTATGATTAAATAAACACACTTTTTACTCTACTTCTGGTTAAACCGGAAGTCATCATATATCGAAACTGCCGCCAAATTTTTTTTGACAAAATTTCACCCTCAAATATAACTTCTTGTTATATTATTAATTAAACACACTTTTCACTCGACTTCCGGTTAAACCGGTAGTCATCATATATCGAAATACCGTCATTTTTTTT
>SCLH01000531.1:0-34592 GCA_004367855.1 Oikopleura vanhoeffeni | reverse complement strand
ATTAAACACACTGTTCACTCGACTTCCGGTTAAACCAGAAGTCATGATTCATCGAAAATACCGCCAAATTTTTTGACAAAATTTCACTCTCAAATATACCCTCTTGTATTCTATAATTAATTAAACGAAATTTTTACTCGACTTCCGGTTAAACCGGAAGTCATCATTCATCGAAAATACCGCCAAATTTTTTTGACTTAATTTCACCCTCAAATATACCCCCTAGTATTATATAGAAAATTAAACACAATTTTTTCTCGAGTTCCGGTTAAACCGGAAGTCATGATTCATCGAAAATACCACTAAATTTCTTTGAAGTAAATTTTACGCGTGAATATACAGTTAAAGATCTGAAGAGTGGTTATATTTATGATTATGCAAAAAGGGGATAGGGATAGAAAAGGGATAAAAAGGGGAATAGGGATAGAACGGGATTGGGACGGAAAAGGGGATAGAAACGGGGTAAAAAAGGGGATGGGAATAAAACGGGATAAAAGGGGGATGGGACTTTCCATCCCTATCCCTCTATGGCTCTGAATTTTCCATCCCTATCCCATCCCTATCCCCCTCTATCCCCCTCGGTTTATCCCTTCTATCCCTTTTGGAAGCCTGATCTAGTAGTTGTTTGTGTTTTATTAAACCTCAAATCTTTGCCAACAAAATTGTTCAAACATAAAAACATATTGTGGGAAAATTCTGCACAGAAACACTTTATTTTCAAAACATTAAAAAAATACTTAAAACCCAGAGAGAATTCCGTCTCCGCCTTTCTTTGGCAGACATTAGCAAACAAATAAGGTATAAGGGGGTTCTTAAATCAGCGATGCAGGTTTTCGAAGCGGATTAAAAGCCGATTTAGACGCGATTAGATAATTGACCCTGGAAGGAGTCATTTTCCAACTTATTTTTAAGTATTCTAATGATCTTATAATGCACCTTAACAAATCGGGACAAAACAAAACAAAAAGTTAAGACGGAAATGCCCTCAAATTAGGGACGCCATGGTGCACGTTTGGGACAAAATTTTATGGAATAAACTTGGCAACAATAAAATCTAGGTTTTAAGAATAGGCTTTATGTGAGATATTAACTAAATTTTTGTAATGAACTCCTCGTAAATTGAACTTTACAAATAGGCTGTCCGTGGTAAAATCGAACTCGGAATTTTTTAAAGATCAGTTTGCGAACAGCCTATTTCCAAAATAATAAGTTTAGAGTTTTTATTTCATAAAAATATTATATGACTTTTAAATTTTCAGGACTCACTGTATTTTTGTGTTTATTTTCAGAATAGAAATTTGTAAAAAACGAATCAGTAATTTCTGTTGCAGACTTATTCGCCGAAGTACATCAAAACACAGTAAAGTTTATTTTAAGGGTGTCGGCGGTTAAAACGAAAAAAACGGGCGAATTAGTACTTCTAACACACTTTTCATATTCAATTTCTAAACGCTATTTTCCCAATGATTTATTTAGTATTTCATTTCAATTAATGCAAAATAATAAAAGAGCGGAATTGCGGTGTTTTTTCGTCTTGAATTTCGCGAGTTTTTTGGTATTTTTCAGAAGTACGCCTATCCCCTCAGGGTACGAATAATAAAGACTTTTTTGTCTTAATTAATCTGCAACAATCATTTTGTTGCATTTGATAACAATCAGAAATTCTGATTCAGAATAAAGTACTTTTTATCACGAGAAAATTTATGACTAACCGGAAGCTTAGATTTGGAATGAGACTTTGAAAAAACAGAGATAGCATTAAATTTTTTGAAAAATAACGTTTTCAAGGTAATTAGTTCAAACATACAAATAATCGGATAATTTAAAAAGAGAAATCAAACGAAAATTTAAAATCTATATTTTGTAAAAATTTTCTCAAAGTGAAAAATATAGGTCATTACCAGTGATTGATTACCAATTATTTTTTACGAAAAATTTTTCAATCATACATATGAATCATACATATGATGTATGAAATTTTTGACTTTAAATTGTTTTTTTGTTCGAAATATTTTATATTTTTTAATTATTTTCTTTGTCAAAATTTGTTCGCTTTTAATCTTTGACAGTTTTTATCATGATATACAATTTTTGTAATGCAATAACTACATGAAGTTGAGCTATATTTCGATAGGAATTGTCTTTTTTAGCTCCGACTTAGTACTTGAAATAAGCTTAATTAGTTTTAAAATTGCATGATTATCAAGTGGCGAATTTTAATGATACTACATGTATTGTGAAAAAAAATTCGATTTAAAATACTAATTTTATTTTTTTTAATTAAATATAATTCGTGTTCTTTCGAATTTTTCGTGATAATTTTCCTAATCTTATTTTGGGCCAAATAGATTTAGACAATATGTCAGCTTTGATATTATTATTAAAGTTGTTCCACAAAATTAGCATTGCGATTCGCAACTTGCGAATATATTGTTTTTATTCAAATCCCCCACCTATACAAAAAATATTAAATTTTATTTTTTAGATCGAATGAAATGATTCTCCTCTACCTTTTCGCCCCTATTTTCGCAGTCGAACCAATCAGATTTGAGATTTCAGACGGGACAAAACGAAATTCATACATTGGAAATCTACCTCAAGATGCTGGCATTTCACTCGAAGAACTAGCCCAAGATGGATTTTACTCAATTGTCATGGGGGAAGAATTTTTAAAGGTCGACCCTAAATCTGGTGACCTCAGAACAGCCTCAGATATCGATAGAGAATTAATTTGCTCGAAAGAACTTATTTCATGCATAGTTGATGTAGAGGTGATTATAACCCCCAGAGAACTTTTTCAACTTTTCAAAATTGAACTGACGATTTTGGACCTAAATGATAATGTTCCAAAATTTCCCTTAAATTCCATCACAATAAATCTATCAGAAGACACTCAAATTGGCTCTCTGATTCGGCTAGATTCAGCTACAGACGCCGATTCAAAAAAATATGACATTAAAAAATACGAGCTAAAAGAAATTGACGAAAATTGGGAAAAATATTTTGAACTAGAGGAAGAAATTATCGATGAAGCTATCATCCCAAAGCTGAAATTGATAAATAATCTCGATTTTGAACAGCGAAAATCTCATATTCTAGAACTCACAGCAAGAGATCGAGGAAATCCACCGTACGAGGGAAAAATGATTATAAACATAAACGTTCTAGATGTAAACGATGAATCCCCTACCTTTTCTCAAGATCGGTACACGTTAAACGTTTCAGAGTTAAAAAATCCCGGAGAACTGGTGATTATGCTGAATGCAACTGACGGCGATTCGGGAGAAAATGGTGAAATATCATACAGATACAGCTCTTTGGTGAACGAAAACACACGCCAGGCATTTATCCTTAACGCCGAAACCGGTGTAGTCAAAATGGGTTCTAGAAAAATTGATTCAAAGCAATATATACTGTATATTGAAGCCCATGATAACGCCATAAACGCCAGATTTGCCTACTGTACCGTCGTTGTAAATATAATAGACGGAAATGACAACGCCCCGCAAATCAAGGTATCATTCGTCGGGGAAAATACTCTCATCGAAACGGTCAAAATCGGTAGTTTCGTTGCTTTTGTATCAGTTACTGATAAAGACCAGGGTCCAGCAGGGGACGTGAGCACAATTTTAGAAAATTCTGACGATTTTGAGCTAGAAACTATTGAAAATGGAACGAGATTAATTTTGAAGACAAAATCAGACCTGGATCGGGAACGCATTTCTGCATATGACCTCACGATCCGATCCCAAGATCATGGTGAACCTGCTTTGGAAACTATAAAAATTGTGCATATTGAAATTTCAGATGTAAATGATAATGCACCAAAATTTAGACATTCTGAGTATATTATAGAATTAAAGGAAAATAATCTCCCGGGGGGTCTTATCACAACTTTAATCGCCGAAGATCCTGACGAAAACGAAAGAATTTCCTACTCCCTTCTTAACCACAAAGACCTATTTGGCATCGATGAAAAAACTGGCGAAATCACAGCAAAAATATCTCTTGATGCCGAAGTCTACCAGACTGACATCGTCCTTGAAATTCAAGCTACTGATAACGCCTATCAAAAAGGATTCACGGCGATTCGAATCACAGTAACAGATGAAAATGATAATCGACCAGTTTTCGAAAAAAATAAATATGTGTATTATGTCACAGAAAACAGCGTAGTCGGCTCGGTTATTGGTACGGTAAAAGCCACCGATAAAGATATTCATTCAAGGGTCGGTTACGCGATTCAAGGTCGCTCTCCATTTTTCAAGGTGAACTCTGTTTCCGGAGAAATAACAAGTTCTAGAACTATCGACTTTGAAAAAGATCCCAAATCTTTTGGCTTAACAATCATAGCATGTGATAATGGACATCGTTGTGATAACACAAAAGTTTCGATAACGATTATTGATCTTAATGACAACTCTCCAGAAATCATCTGGCCAGAAAACGATCGAGAAATAGTTCAAGTTTTACGAAATGAATCTGAAATACATTCCCTGTTGACCACTGTAGTGACTCAAGATAAAGACTCTGGCGACCTGGGAACTGTAATTTGCTCGCTTCAGGGCAAATCAAAGCTTTTTTATATTTCTGAAGATTGCAAAGTTTCCCTTATAAGAGATTTAACCAAATATGATGACGGATTACTATCTATCAGAGTTAAAGCAACAGACAACGGGTATCCTTCTATGTTTACAACTATTCAATTGAACTTTTTCATCACGAACAATATTCTAGAGAAAAGTGATCTGGAAGGGATGAATATTGAAATTATCAAACCATTGAAATTGGCAGCAAATCCAAATAGTGTTCTCATGGTCTTGATAGGATCTGGAATTGGATTTATTCTTGTTCTTGCTTTATTTATTTTCGTCATTTGTAAGAGGTAAAACTTTTGTTATATATATCCCCTATTCACACTTTTGTTAATATCCCGGCCCTGATTAGGAAACGTAGTCTGTTTTTAAGTAGTAGGGCCGGGATATTAACAAAAGTGTGAATAGGGGATATGACATCAGTGCGAAATCACCAAAAAATGTGTTGAACTTAAACTTCATTGGCTATATTATATATATCATATTATGAATATCTTTAAAACAATATGAGACGTTTAAATTCGCCTTATATTTTTTTTTGGTTTATCAGTAGCATTAATCAGATGTCAAAATTCGGTGACTTGATTTGATGATATAACACAAAACCACGCTTTTCTCACGTGACCATGTGTCATTCAAGATAATTTGTAGAAAGAACTCTGATTTTTAACAGATAACTTAAAAATTAATTATGTACTTGGTTTTGGGACGTTTTTCAATATAACCTATTTTTTATATCCTTTTCCTAACGAAACTTTATCTTAAAAAAGTTTACTATCTCTTTAGCGCGTGTTCAAATCCCACTAATGTTGTCTTACTGATTGTCTTGAGTATGATTATAGGCTAGGATGCTTGATATTGGGACCGCTACATTTGATCGGTGTGTAATCACTCAAGCAATCACTAAGACAATCACTTAGACAACATCAGTGAGATTCGAACAAGCGCTATAGAGATAGTTAACGTTTTTAAGATGGAGTTCCTTTGGGAAAAGGATTGTATGAACACTAAAAAATAAAACACAATCGAAAATAAAAAAAAATTAAAATTTTAAATCCCTTATTATGAATAACTTCTCGAGTAATAATTTGTAATAATTTTAAAAACACACTTTATTGTACCGCGTTAGTTTCAAGTAGTGTCGAGACAAAAACTGATTTGTCGAAATTTAAAGTGATTGGAGGCCAGATTTAAAGCCCATTTGTTGAAAAAATTATTTTTTTAGACGACGTCCAAAACAAGATGATAGACTTTCTTCAAACCCACAGTCTAATCGTCGTGATGACACCGAGTTTCGTATGGAGGGTCGTTGGGAAAAAACACAGTTAGTCCCGCATAGTGACGCAAATTCGTGGGTCGATTCTGGAGCTGGAGATTCAATTTCGGAGACTGAACTTGAAAAAAGCCCGATAATCATCTCGCATGCCCGGCAGGTGCCCTTGATAAAGAAACCGAGTTTTCGAACTTTTTGTAGATGATATTGATGAAAGATGCTCGATCGAAATTTTTGATGCTAATCAGTTTGTTCCTTCTTATTATTCCTGACAACTTTTTTAACTATACTGTATATTTCTGTAATAAACAAAGACCACAATTCGAAGCAAATGTTTTAAAATTTATGTTTATAATATAGTCTATATCGAATTATACAGCCTGAGTTTTCTCGTTTACTGCTTTTTTTTTATTCCACAAAAATACTCGATGGTGATCGGTCAATATCCAAAATACCTGTATCTGATTGGTTCATTGTTGCGAAATAAAAAAACGCAGTAAACGAGAAAACTCAGGCTGTACATGTGCGTTATTTTTCACTCACACGTGATAACCAATCACATCACTCGATTCTTCACCTGTTAAGAGTTGGTTACCAGAAAAACCGTTACAATGTACAGAGTGTACTAAACTGGGAAATAACCGTTCCTGATTGGCGGCCTGTACACTCACCCATCGCTTAAAATCTCTATTTCACACCGCTGATATCTCTCTCCGGTTTTGTGTTAGCTAAATCTGAACAGAATATCATATAGACTCTATTTAAATTAAGAGCCCTCAGCTGACAGATCGTGACTAGTTGAAAGATATATGAAAGATTCGGATCACTAGGCCCCTCAGTTCGCGTTCGACCCGCTTTTGACCAATGAGCGCACCAGGTTTCACTTTTCTGACCAATAAGAGCTTCGAAAAGAAGTTCAACCACGAACACGAGTTGAGGGGCCTGGTGATCCCAATCTTAGATATACAACGCGGAATACTTGCAGCCAATCAAAAATCAGTCAAAAATAATTAAATATTTTTATTATAAAATAATTAAATATTTTTATTATAAAATAATAAAAAAATTTTAACCAGTCAATGAACTTGGGCAGCCACTCAATCACATTCTCGCATTTTGCATCATTCAAATCAGGCTAGGTAAAGAAAAGGGAAGAAAAAGGGAATGGGGTCCACCCCTCATCTCTTCCCCGAGAAGGGAAGAAAACGGAAATTCAGAGAGGCCAAGGGGAAGGGAAGAGATTTAAAATAAGAGGCTGGGGATGAAGGGGAAGGAGTCTTTGGGGTTAGCTTCGAATATTTTAAAAATAATTTTTTAGATATTTAACAGCATATTTAGCAGAGAACAATTATATGCAGTCGGAACTCACAAATTTGAGCGAATAAAGCATCAAAAAAACAGAAGTTTAATTTTTTTCAACATGCCTTGTTTTTCAAAAAATAGTTTTCCACAAATGGTAATTCCTTGGTTTTTCACCAAATTGTTTTCACAAATGGTAATGGGTTTCCACTGGGATCATGGGTTCTCATTGGCGGTTTTTTAAAGCCAAATTATTCCAGTGTTTCAATGCACGAGTTTTTCTCGAAGATGGATGGACCGATTTTGAAAATTCCAAAAATAGTTGAGAGCCAATGGTTTTCCAATACAATTTTGAAGAATATATGAATTTCCTTTTTATCGGCCTACGGCCGATTTTGTATACATTTTCTAACAAATTTGAATTATAAATTTAAAATCTGCCTTTATCGGCCTCCGGCCGATTTGGGACTTAGTTTCCAAAAAAAATTAATGAAATATATAAATTCTCATTCTATCGGCCTTCGGCCGATTTTGAACTCATTTTCCAGAAAATTAATTAAAAAACATAAAATCGCATTCTCATATAAAATAGCCTTCCCTTATAGCGGCACTTTTCGTTCTTTTTGATAATTTATATATCATTTTCGAATGAAACCGACAATTTATGATTAAACCGGTAATAACCGGAATACTGGTATCCGGTTCAAAAATCGAAGACCGTCATGCAAGGTATCAAAATCATTGCTTTAAAAAAGCCTCCATTATCTTTTTACTTCATGGGGTCGATTTAATCTAAGGCCAAAATTTCTGGTCTTAAATTTGGTCGAAATTCATGGAACAAGGTTGAATAGTTTTGAAAAATTCAAGAAAACGTAAGCCTTCCCCTTTTTCGTTCAATCCCCGGGAAGTGAAAGGAAGCATTTTCAAGGGGTTGGAGGGGATGGACAGCTAAGGGAAAGAAAGAGGGATTGGAAAAGTCTGGGGATGCATCCCTTTTCCTAGCCTGGTTCAAATCGTCACAATTTTTCAGCCGAGGGGCCTTAATCCATATAATACTTTCGATTTTTTTTTCGTAAATTCAAACACTTATTTAAGAGGCTTGTTTGGTGGTTATTTATTTAAAAAAATACGTTTTCAAGCAAGAGTACCGAGTGCAGCCTACACCGTGTTACTATTTAGACCATTCTATTAATTTATGAAGCCTGGGTTACATCAGTTTATCCGTTATATGTACATTTTGTTCTTCATCTGATGCAGTTCATCAGTTATTTTCCATTCTTTGAATTCAGTTGTACGTGATATTCTTCGGCTAAAATCAATACTTTTAAATTAAATACTTTAAAAATTATAAATTAAAATATCAACCTAATTTTGGATAAATTTCAAAGAATCGGTAATTATTATTTGTAATTTATTGAATTTTGGAGCAAAAATCTAAAAAATAAAGAAAACATTTTGGGAGGGCAGTGTTACTACTAGTGTTGGAGTTTAATATTAAATAAATAAAATGGTATTAAAACTGTAGGATCCTTTTATAAGTTACAAATGTATTACGTTGATGGCCTTCAATGGTATAACCTACTGTCGGATGACCGCGAGACCGCCAGCAATCACCTTTTTGAAGTATATTATCAAATTTTAAGTCAACTTTTTGTAGAGTTTTAATGCAGCAGTTCAAAAAGTACAGCATAAAATACTTAGCTTCAAAATAACAGAAAATTTTTTTGTCCGAATTTTTTTTTTCTGGTCGATGAAGTCTTCGATTTCAAATCGATAACAAAATTCCGAAAACCTCCTTAATCTGATTCGAATAAATTAACATTTCCTTTTACCTAATTGATCAATGTTTTCTTCGTCCTGATCTTTTTTTGAAATGCCCTGCGAACACATTTTCCCCAGTCTCCAAAGCCATGGATATTTATGCTTTCGTTTGATTTTTTTCGCCGTTGCTTCAAATTCATTCGCACTTTCTTCTAGCCCTTCTGAAAGATGTATGCACTTTTCCATTTCAATATTACGTTTTTCAATTAGCGGTTTAACATTTTCATGAATAATTTTTAAAACTTGGTCAGATTCTTCGACTAGATTTTTCACTTGAATACGAGTTTTTTCTTCCTTGAACTCAACAATGATACGTTCTTGACTTTTCTTAAGCAAACTTTAAAGATAGATTGAATTCGAAAAATTTATTTTTGAAAAATTTTTATCAAATTTGATCGAACATAAACTGCTTCTGTTTTGTCCCTATGATTCATTTTTTTCGGGAAATAAAATACATTGTGAACAAAATAAACTGCTGAAAACTTTGTTGAGAAAAAAGTTTACATCACTTAGCCATTACAAGCTAAGCCGAATTAATAACCCGTTGGTGCAAATGATAGTTTGAGGAAAATTCGAACAACTCTACTGTATTATTTAAGAATTCAAGCTGAATGTGAAATTGTTTGATTAAAAAAGAATATTCTGCCCATACGACCAAATTTTTAAAAATTTTATAAGTGTGAAAGTTTTAATTTGAATCTTCATCTTTACCAGTACTTTTCGATCTTGAAAAAGCGTCCGCACAAAATGTTTTTCTTAAAAAATGAAAACGATTTCAAGAGCTTGATTTGTAGAGAAATCTCGTCCAGAGGGAGAATTTTATTGCCAATTTTTATACTATCCGAAACCTTCATGTCAAACAGCTTTATTTCGAGACATTTATCTCAAACTTGGCTGAGATATTGTAACAATATTATAATTATATTCAGTGTTTTCGTGACATAAAAGTATTATATTTTTCAATCAAAGATTGTTCTTATCCAACGTTTCGGCTAAACAGCCATTATCAGTGTAAGATATTTGGATGAAAAGGAATCGAACGTTTATTTTTTTAGCGCGAAATCGGGTTTCAATAATTAGCGAAATTAAAATTTTAAAATTATAAAGCTGCATTTTTTGCGAAACTAAGTAATCGANTTTATTTCGAGACATTTATCTCAAACTTGGCTGAGATATTGTAACAATATTATAATTATATTAAGTGTTTTCGAGACATAAAAGTATTATATTTTTCAATCAAAGATTGTTCTTATCCGACGTTTCGGCTAAACAGCCATTATCAGTGTAAAATATTTGGATGAAAAGGAATCGAACGTTTATTTTTTTAGCGCGAAATCGGGTTTCAATAATTAGCGAAATAAAAATTTTAAAATTATAAAGCTGCATTTTTTGCGAAACTAAGTAATCGAGCCTCAGATAGGGTACTTAGTTATTGCTTGATCACGTCATAGAATTGTCTGAAATTATACAGATACATAAAATGTTAGGCATTTATGTGGAACCGGTTTATTCAGAGACGATTTATAAGTGTTATAAGCAGTCCCTCGAAGGTTTTTCGGAAGCTTTGAAAATGTAAATTTTTACTATGACTAAGAAATGTTTTCGAAAAAATTTCGTTGGATAGACTTTGGTGCGTTGTCTGGTTCAACACTATATTTAATTTAAAATTTTTCAATATATTTTAGACAGGTTTTTATATGTAGATTAAATGTGGTTTTTTCCACAATTAATCTCACTCACATCATTTCACTTAGGCTCAAGCCAGAAAAATCGTACTATTTTAATAATGATTTTATTTACGATTATTTCTGTCCTTGTGAAGCCACATTTAGGTGAAACTCAGCAACTTTTACACGAAGAAATTTCACAACGCGCTAAAAAATCAACTTTCGATTCCTGTTCATCTAAATCTCTTACACTGATAATGGCTGTTAAGCCGAAACGTCGAATAAAAACAATCTTTAATTGAAAAAATATAATATTATAATTATACATGTATAAATTTTTCTACTTATTATAAGGTCCGTATAATGAAGATATAATTTCGAAATATTAAAATTTGATTGTGTCAAACGCTATTTATCCTTTTTTTTTAAATTAGTATTTTACCTCATTTTCACAAGCAAACTTGACTGCATTTCCAGCGATATCTTTCAAACAAAACTTCTTTTTATTTTCTAATTTCTCAATTTGACAGTTTGCAATTTCAAAGGTATCTCTTGGTGAAGAAAATGGGTTCGTCAAATCATCCAATTCGTTATATATTTTGATTTCATCAGAAATAGTCACTTTATTTGGATTTAAACTAAAAATTGGTAAAAAATTATAACAAATTTGCTCAAATTAATTTTAAAATCCTTGTCGAAAGCGGGAGAATATTTACGGTCTGCCCATTTTTTCTTCGAATTTGCTCTCTTCAAATATTTCAGTTCGACTTCGTGACAACACCCCATTTTTTATACAAGTAAACCTAGAAAAATAAATTGAATTAAATTAATATTCGATTTTCAAAAAATACTACTCGTGTTCATATTTTTATTAAAGCGGAAGCGTTTTTTGGGAATTACTGGTATACCGTATACTGTATAAATTCGAAAGAAAGGTTTAAAAGCCATAAAAACAAGATAATTATGTTCACCATGAAACAAAATAATCATACAGTATGAATCATACTGTATGATTCATACTAATATGCCTCTAAACAAGTTTCAAACACAAAATCAGCAAAAAAAAAATTGACTAGCCTAATTCGACCAATAAGTTATCGTGGATAACGCACCAAAATCTCGCAAAGATTTGCGAGCGTCTTTGGTTGAATTGGAATATTACCAATATCATATTCGTAAAATTACCAAATTTTCGACCTGCAAAAAAGTGCTTGCGAAATTTAATTCAAAAATATTTGGTCATTTTGGGCATGCTTAGCATACCATGCTAAGCGAACCCCTATAAATATATTCAAACTATCGATCGATAATTTCAAGCTACTAATTTTATCATCTCGACAGATCTATTCACAAATTTTCAACATAAAAGCAGATTCTCGAAAATTTCCAAAATAGTCAAATTTTTGATCGTAGGAAAACTTTATTTTTTTAGTGTAATATCTGTAAATTAAATGAGCTTTGAAATGAAAAATTAGACAAATCGATATGCATCTTATTCGGCATTTTCTAAGTTGGCAGCAGCCGATTATTAATTCAGAGGTCATGATCGAAAAATATTTATTAGATTTTTTTACAATTTGACAATTTAAAACGTATCTGAAAAATGTCCTTCTGGTTATACACTTCAATTATTTATCTAAGTGTTAAGCGGGTAGCGGTCGTACTCTTTTTAGGGTACTTTGGAATGTAAAAATACCACTACATTGCTAGGAAACACTCAAAAAGCATAAACTCAAATAAACATAAACTTGAAAAAAAATCCCAAAAAAAGTTCGAAATTTCCATTTTTTGAGAATTTTTCTGAGTATTTTTTTTTGGAAAACATTTAAACCCAATTTTCCACCAGAAAACTCAAAATATCAAAAACTGTAAGCAGATTTTCTTCTCGGCTTCACCCAAGCTTTAATTTTATGGTACTTTTGACTAAATCCGACGACTTTTATTTCGGTTTTCACTTCCGGTTTACTTAAAATGCGATTTTCTAAATTACACAAGAAATTTTAAAAATCTAATTCCCGTTAAAGGAGTGGGCGTCGATATCTCAGCTTCAAACGTATATACTTTTTGATACACCTATTCTGTAGAGAATTTCTGCCAAGTTTTTCACTTATAAGATTTTTTTTTTTTGTTTTGAGATTTTTTGAAAGAAAAGTCGTTTTTGGGATTGAAATTAAAGATTAAATTAAGGGTGCGATATTGAGATTTCTCAGATAACTTTTTTGATTGCCCTATTTTGTAAGGAATTTGTAACTGAGTTTTTTAACTCCCAAGATTTTTTCTGATTTTTGAATTTTTTTCAAATAAAGTAGATTTTAGAAAATTCATAGTTCAGAATTTCAACCAAAACAAGAAATTCACAAGTCGTTCCTGAGACTTTGGAAAGAAAATTGGAAAAGGGCTTCCGTTCGGACCTTAATCCAGGCTTTGCAGTGAATTTGATGTACAAATAAAAAAAATTCTATATATTTTCAAAGAGGAGTAGGCTTTTGCTTGAGGCTCCCAAATATGCTGTTTTGACCACTAGAGGCAAAATTTTGCAAATTTTCTTCCGCTCAGAGATCCGCATCCATATTTGAAAGTTGAATTGCAAATAACAAGAAAAAGTGATGGGGAATGAATGAGGAGTAGGCTTTTTAGTGCTTTTAAGAACGCCTACTCAAAAATCATTTTCTGAGCGTAGGTTGAAGTATCAGATGCTCTGAATAGTACTGGCACCTTTCTTAAAAGTTGTTCTACATATTTATAAAAACAATTAATTATTTCTTAAGCCTGGTTTCTCAGAAACTTTACTCGAAAATGTGTCAAAAATAGCTCAATTATCGACGCCCACTCCCTTAAGGGGGTGGTCATGTCTGATTGAATAAAGGCCTTAGAGGCCATAAATGCTCCAAATTTGATATCGGGGTGTAATTAGTTGTACTAGAAACCAATCCATCAAAACAAAATTTTCCGAAATTTTCGATTTTTTTTTCTAGTATTTATTTGTTTCGGGTCAGTTTTTAGTTATTATAATCAAATTTCAAGCCCAAACTTTTTGCTGGGACCACTTACCCCCTAAAAGATTAAAGTTAAAAAAATTAAACGTTTGCTCGGAATTTTGGAACCAACTTAACTTCAAAATATCGCTTGACGTAAGCCTAACTTTCTTATCATGTTTCACTGGGCTTCTTCTTTTGAGCTACTTTCGAAAAAACGGAGCACACTTTTTGTTCGAAAAATCATATTTTCAAGTCTGCATCAAATTTGGGAAAAAACACGCCACTGCAATCCTTCAAATGCAAGAAGGTGGCTTTAAAAAATTTGGCCCATTTTGAAACTAATCCTCGGAGGAGATAGATTTTTAAGCCAAAAAATCGTGAAAAACGACCAAAAATCGTCGGTTTATTGGACCGCTAGGAAAATTTAGTCATCGAAATGAAAAAACGCTCACTGCAAATCTTAGTTTGCTTATTCCACGTATTATGTCAACTTTTAACAAATTTCGATATATGGTTCGGAGGAGATAGTATTTTTGAATTTTCGCAGTGACCTCCTGTTACGACTATGTGAACTGATTGGTGTAGTCCCATCAAATCTTGAGTTTGACCTTTCGGATTTCACAAGATGAAGGCGTAGGTCTACAAAATTGGCATTTTGTGGTGAATTATTGCTCAAGCTTGGAAGATTTTCCTAAGCTAGACTCTGCAAATTGAAAATCGACATGAAACACCCCATTAAATGACGAACATAATTTCCCCCTCCTTCTTTTCTCAAATGTATACTGCATTCTGAAATTTAACCTAGGAGACGTAGGAAATTGAAGAGCGAAAACCTTGAAATTAGGCGGTTTTGGGCAATTCTAGAAAATATTGGTCCGAATTTCCAAAATCTTCCCCTTAATACGAGCAATATTGTTTCCGTGGTTTATGCCAAATTTGAGTCGAATCGTAGGTGAGCTCTAGAAGGAGTAGGAATTTGAAATTTTGATTAGGTGTTCTAGAACTCGCTGCATGGTGGTCACCAGGGTTGGCCAAAAATTATTCTGATAAATCATTTTTGCAGATCAAGTATAGATCTACTATATGGCTAATCTCACAAGTTTCCAAGCAGTTTTGTATTCTGGTAAATTGAAGTACAAAAGTAAATTTTTGCGACCGCTACCTCCTTAAGGGAACTTTTTAATGAGACAACTTTTAACGTGATGCTATTTGATAACAAAACAAGATATTTAATACATATTTTTTTGCAAACACCAACCGTGTTTTCTTCACCGGATGTCTGGTAATACCGGTAATTGGACGTTAAAATTGCATAAAATTGGTTCTGAGAAATTTTTTTGCAATTTTACAACTTTTTTGCAAAAATCTTCTGGAAATTTTATATGTAATTTGAAACCATCAAAAAAACGAAAAATTTAAGGTATAGTTGTGACCTTGTTCAAAGTGTCATATGACAATACATTTATTGCCAAACATATACAGGGTGTCCCATTTTTTTGAACCTCGTTCCCTTACGACGCTATGGATACTCCAGCCAATGAAAATGCTTTGTTTTGTCTTCTAAAAACAAGCCATTGTCTGTGCCTCATCACTGGCGAATCACAGCGCTCGCTTTGTAAAAGTATCCATAGCTAAAATAATTGGACATCCTGTATTTTGAAAATTATTCGAGTGATTCTACAGGACCTGCGACTTAAAATATGCGTAAACGGTAATTTTATTTTTAAGATGTGTCAAAATACAAAAAAATTGCTTAAAAATTTAGTCAAAAAGTTAGAAAAATGCCAGAAAGAATTGGCCTCAAAAAATGCGCCGTTTTCACCAAGCCGACGTTTTCCAACTATACCAGTCAATTACCAGACATCAGGTGAAGTAGTAACTACTTTTTTACGTAAATTTATCCCTTGGATGTTGTATTCCAAAATCCCTCTGCAAATATTTAATTCTGTTCTCAAATGGTACAAAAGTATAACTTATACTGTATAACGTTGAAAAGTCTGGTCTATAAAAAAGTTATCTTAGTGCTACCATTTTAAGGGGTGAGCAGCGATGTGCAACTGCTCCAATTTAACTTACGAAAATAATTAGTTGGTTTATTTTGTTGTGCTTATTATCGTGTAGCTGAACCCACAATAAAGGTGGTATCGGGGCTATTAAAATCATTTTGTATCTATGTTAAGGAACGATTTGAGTTCAAACTTTTTTTTTATAGATTCGCTGAAATTTTCGAACAAATTCAAAGCAGTTATAAATTTTAAGCATTTTTTTCGTCCAAATTTTTTCTGATAATTTTATGAAAGCTGTGAATAAAACAAAAAATAGCGCCTTTAAACTTTTTTGCATTGCATGTCTACATATTTTCTGACTGTGCTGTGTGAAGAAATTCATGAAATGTTTTTTGTCATGTTTGTTGTCGACTCTTTAGAAATATTATGAAATTTTCCGCGAAATTCAAGTCCAAAATTAATTAGTAGTTTTTTGAAATCTCTGTAAAAAATCAGCCGAAATCACTTGTGAGAATTTCTGGTTATGCTATTTGATTTTCCGTATTTAACCGATGCCAAGCTGCAAGTGAATATCGTTTCTGAACTTCTTGATGAAAGTATTGTACAACACTTGCTTAAGGAACCGGTTTGTTGCCATTTGGGCACGCCAATTTATAAAAATTTTTATTATGTTTTAAAAAATCTGTCTATAAAATTCGCGGGTTTGTAATAGGCTACTGAACTTTTAAAAAAGTAGGACATTTTTTTATATTTGAAAACTCAAGTTGAAAGGTCAATTGTTTTTTGCCTAAAAAGCTGTTTTTCTCTAATTTTTCATGGAAAAAAAACTTTTTCATATTAAGAAATTTTGCAGTGTCGATAATGATTCTCCCACTAATTAGTGCATTACACCCGACAATGTCTAAAGTTTTATAAACTATCGCCTTTAAAAAAAATCCCACATCGGGTCAAGGTTGGAATGGAAGTTGTAATGAAAGTGGTTTTTGGTATTTTTACAGGATACTTAAGTATGTAAAAAAATTTAAATAAAAAGTTTGCAAGTATGAACACCTTTTATTTAGATGAAAATAAAATAAAAATTTTTCACTTTTTTTTTCTTTCAAAATACTCGACGAAAAATGTACCAATCTGCCACATCGCTGCTACCCCCCTTAAAACTGCTAAGTGTGCTCAATACATAACACCATAAGGTACAATGAGTGCCCATCGACAAAATCGTATACACTGAACAATTAAATACTACAGCCTACCCAGTTTAATTCAAAGTATTGGAACAAGAGGTCATCACGTGACTCTGGTGACTAAGAAAAATCAACAATAATTATTTCTTCGATTTCGGGCAGTTGATAAGAAGCTTTATAAAACGCCTAGAAAAGTTGAAAAGCAAGTTATTAAAACTTCATTTTATATTTCAAAATGCAGTTCACAGTTCTCTGATGGAATTTTCGCTAACCTCTTAATAATCAAAATTGAATTAAAAGCACTTATCTCAAGAGTTTTCATCTATTTTATAAAAAGAACAGAATCTGATTCCTCATTTGCATCTATTTTTAGTTGACAACTTGGTTATCATTCAGAATGCATTTATCAATTTGATGAGAAAATCTTAATTNCAACCAAAATGACTCTATAGCAAATAGGCTGCCCAAACCGTTTCATTTCGGTTTATGTAACGAATTATCCAATTGAGTTTTAAATTGATCAAAATGACCAAACATATTAATGAAAATATTCAATAAACAAGATTGGTCTGAATATGATCTATTTTTTCAAAAACTATGAGATTGTGAAGTTTCAATCATTAATTGTTCATGAAAAAAATCAGGAAAATTGCATCTAAATATGTGTGCTCATTTTGAGCAATCTAAAAACTCAATCGAATGAGTCGTTTCCAAGACCAAAATGTGAACAGTTTGGACACCCTATTAACTAACGAGTCTTTTTGGTTAGAAAAGGATATTGATTTATACATGATTTTTTACAATAATTAGGTCGGCTCTACTCAAAGTTCTTCAGTATTTTTAAAAAAGTAGCAAATAGCTCATTACAAATTAGCACCAGTTTTTTAATAGGAATAATGTCATTTGTTCGATAATCTTTTAAGCCACGATGTCACATAAATTAAGAAATTAATGTTAATACGAAAGGTTTTGCATGTTGATCGACATATATTATATATGATATTATATGAATGAAAAAATAATATGAATTTTAGAGCTTTCATTCTAATTTCAAAAAAATCTTTAAAATGTTGCTGATTATGGTTTTATGTTTTTTCACAGGTAAGAACATGTTTTCACACTGGTTGTTATAAAGTAGTTGAAAATTATATATGAAAAGTTCTCACACGCCTTTTTTCATAGTGAGTTTTTCCATCGATTGACCACCAAGTGACCTTGAACAATTCATATTTTGAGGTTGATATGAGACAAAAACGCTTTTACGGAATTTCGGATTGTTTTGGACTAGCTCCAAAATGTAACTTATGATAAAATAGATTTTCCGATGACTAAGGTCAAAAAAAACGTGGTTTATTGCATATTTTAAAATAAATATAGCAGGTATTGACCAAAACTCTTCCACGAAGTTTGGTCTACTAGTGGGTTGTTATGTTACAATTTTAATTTATTACGAAATAAAACTTAGAAAATAGCTTTTCCGTTTTGAAAAGATGATCGCGTAATGTCACATATCTAGGAGTGAACATACAAAAAAGTATTGATATATTTTGTGCGCAAGCTAACGACAACTCTTACAAATTGGCTGATCAAGATAGTTTCCTAAGTGCCCTGTTTGGTTAATTTTTATCGAGAAAAGTCATTTCCAGCGTTGTGTTCCACCTTGAGATGAGTCCTCTCAGAGGACCCCTCGAGGGAACGAAATGCAATTAAAATTATTTTTGCCAGTGAATTTCCAGCTTTATGTCTCTGGCATTTTAAGGGCCTTGGTGCTATTCGACAGATTTGCACTTTTTCAATTTTGTTTCTCTTGATGGTAAACTATTTGCCACTTCGGAATTTTCAAAAGAAAGGTTCTACCTTTGAGCTTCCTTCGTATAATCTGATTTTTCAAAAAAATTTAAACTCATGAAATCTTCAAATAACCCGTTATTTTCCAGGTTTCGGCATATAATTAATTTCGCCTTGAATTTAGTATTAATTTAATTTTTTTTATTTGTTTTTTCTACATTACATTTCAGAGATGATTTCAAACTTGATACCGATTTTGATACCGTTGTTCTTTTTTTTCTAGGGGCGTTCAAAGTTTGACGTTGGGTGAAAATTGAAAATTTTGCAAAACTTTGCTAAATTTGATTTTTGTAAATTTTAATTTTTTCTTATTGCATTTGCGAGGTTTTCAAAGACATTTAAAAAATATAATCCCTCCATCATTACAGGCTCTCATCTTCATTATAAAATTGCTATTGACACATTTTTTTAACTGCGAAAAAATTACTTTCTTGAAAGTATAAAACTTCGAAATTACCACAAATCGATTTGAAATTATTCGAATTACTATACAATAGGGATGAGGGGTTTCAAATGTTGTGCTGTTATAATGCGCGTCACTCATTGTATCTTTGTATAGCACAGTAGCTGAGCCCACATAAGAGCTGATGCGAATTCCGACATCCTCCCATTTGCATTGTAGTTGTGTATAAAAACATTTTTGGGAAATTTTGAAAATGATCCAAAATGGTTGCCAAAAATGCCGATGGGCACCCCGTTAATATTGTTTTTAATTTGACCCATGATTCTCGCGGTTCATAATTGTGAGACCTCTAGTTGTTTAAAATTCATTAATTTTATTTTTTTTAAGGTATAATTTTCGCCGATGGACGAATCGACCTTGGAAGACGATTAAGAAATGAAATCAAACCAACAAAATTTCAATATAATTGGGCAAGAAACAGCTTGAAGTTATTTGAAGAATATCCGTTTCTTGAAGATTACATAAGGGACTTATTGTCTTGGTCGTATATTTCGAACTGATAAAAAAATAAAATAGTTTACTGGCCCTATAGAAAATAACCTATACATAGGCCTCCCGAGCAAAAATGAGGTACCCGATTACAAGGTCGTATCAATCTGTTAAGGGGGTGGTATAAACCCGGCGTCCTGGAGTCAATATAACTTACGAAAATAGTAAGTAAATAATTAAAATTTCACGCATTTTTACGCCAAAATTTTTTCTGTTTTTTTCTGAAATCTGTGAATAAAACAAAAAAATAGCAATTTAACTTTTTCCATGCATGTTTACATTATTTCTGACTGCTGTTTAAAAAATAAATCTCTTATTTGGTCATATTTGTCGACTGTTTTTTAGAATATTATGAAATAAATTTCGCACAATCAAGTCCAAATTTTTTATTATTGCTTTTTTGAATTCTCTTATAAATCGGCGAATCAGTTTGTGTTATTTTCTGGTGTTTTGATTTCCGTATTTTAACGATGGAAGGTCATTGATATCGTTTTCTGAACTACTGATTGCTCTTTACATACATCTTGCTTGTGAACGGTTTGTGCATTTACACGCAATTGTATTAAAATTTATTTTTTTCCAATAAATCTTAATTAATTTGGGTGTTATAGGCTACTTTTCTTTTCAAAGTCAGGAGATTTTTTATATTTAAAAGCAATTGAAGGTCAATTTTTTTCCTAAAAAGCTGTTTTTCTCTTTTTTTCATGAAAATAAACTTTCAATATTAAGGGTATCCCTGCTCCTACAGTTTGTGCAGTTATTATGTATAAAAATGCAGCAAATCAATTGTTTATGTCTTTGAAAGCATAAAACATATCCAACATGAAACAAAAATTTTGGTTTTTGATGTTTTCTAAGTATTTTTCTCACATTTGTTCAAAAATATAAAGGTGTGTGTCAATTTGCCACTAAAACTTAAATTCGGGGTTGAGTTAGCAACTTCTTCAAGTGTTCTCAGTTTCTTTGGAGCTTTCTTTCGAAAAATCGAAGCACATTTTTTTTCGGAATTTTCTCACGTGACTTGAAAAATTCATATTTTTTGTTTGGGATCGAAATTGAAAAATAACGGTCTCAAATTTCTATTGATTCGAGCTACTTGTGGCAAAAATTTGAGTGAATTTTGATAATTTAACATATGAGGAGATAATTTTCGATGACTAAGTTCACAATAAACGATGGTTTATCGCATATTCTAGAAAAAAATATAGAAATTATGCAAAAACGCTCCTTCAGAATTTTAAATACAATTATACAGGTTTTAGTATCGAAATTACGGTTTATTTCAAAATAAAAACCCTGGGGGAGATAGATTTTACCTTTGACTTGGTCCTCTTGTGTGTTACGTGTGGAAGGAGTGTGGTCATAAAACAAAAAAGTTTTGGCATATTCTTTTTTCGCAAGTGAGGCTAGTTCTTACAAACTGGCTAAGTCTGAATAATTCCTTTGAGGGCGTTTTGCTAATATTTTATCGGAATATGTTCAAATTAGGAGCAGGGATACCTTAAGGAATTTTTTCATATGGAAATGATTCTCCCACAATTAGGCATAACACCCAAAAATGCCCTGAATTTATAAATATCGCTTAAATAAATTCTCAATCGGGTCATAGTTGAAAGAGTTGTAATGATAGATGGTTTTTGATATTTTCACAGCTACATTTAAATTATGTTGAGGATTGAAATTAAAGTTTGCAAAGAATGAAACTTTTATTGAAGATGGAATCTCTTGATGATAAATAAAAAATTTCACATTATTTATTCTTTCATAATACTGGCGTCCGAAAAATGGTACAACTGCGACATGCTGCTACCCCTTAGACGTAACACTTTAACTTATAAATTAACTTGTAATAATAAAATAAAAAATGACCTAAAAGTGGCAAACAATTTTAACGAGGAATTTTTGTTATCAAGTTTACTTTCTGCCAAGATGTCAGTTTTAAAAATAAAAACAAAAGTTTAAGAATGCTTTCAGAAAATACCGTTTTTTAAACCCTTGTGAGCATATAGAAAAAAGTTCCATCAAGTCACAGCGCTATTCCGCTCTACTTTGGTTGATTTCTAATTCCAAAATAATTTTTCTGGAGTAAAACATAACGAAAATTCGTAAAATCAATCCCCTGTGAAATCTGGAACAATTATCAAAAACAAATACTTCTTTAGAACGCAGTCAGAGTTCTTTGAATTTTTCAGAAGGAACAATTTATTTGTCATGGTCGGAAATTTCGACGACCGGATCCATTTTTTCGACGAAGGATTCACGCCGGTAAAAAACGTTGAGTCCTTGTATGATATGATTAAGCTTGAACAAACTGAAAATGCTTAGTTGACTTCAAACGCACTACATAGTAGAGCGCTATTCTATCAAACAAAACTTAATAAAAATAAAAATTTCAGACGGTCTTACTTGACACAAGTATCGAGTATTGTGCGAGCAAAATATTCGATGGTGTATTTTCTCCGAATGATGAAAAAATTTGGTTAATTTTTGAATGATTCTATTGGAAGTTGCTCCTATCCGAAACTATCCATTTTAGTCGAATAACTCGAACCAAGGAGTAAAAACTGTATGGGAATACGTAACTCTAGGATTGGCTTTTGTAGTACCCTCAAATTCTGCGAGATAGTTCGGACTGGTAATCTATCGTCGTTGTAATGACATTCATACGATATCCTTTATATCACTCTTTGGTTAGCAGCGTAGCACTACTCTTTTAACATTGTTATTTTTTAACGTTGTGGCTACGCATTCTAACCAAAAGTGATAAAGGATATATTTTTGAAATTTGTAATATCCTCTAAAACCTTATAATCAGCGCATTTTCAGCTCAGTAAGGGTACAAAATGTTTCTGGAACGAAAATTTTTTGAGCCACCTGGTGGTCAGATTGAGCTCAAAATACTACAATTTCGGTTTTAAATTCAATATGGAAATGAACAAATAATTATAATTTTTTATTGTTTGCATTGACGTTAAACCAGAAATAAAGCTTGCTTTCGTTTTAAAAAAAAAAGGTTTGGTTTTTTTTTAGAACAAATTGGGGGGGGGTTTACATTTTCGAAAAAATTTGAAAAAATATTAGCGTAGTTATTTTGAACCCAATTTTTGGACCAAATTGTTTATCTTGTTTTAACGTGTAGAATTGCAACTTATCACGATGAGCGAAGTTTAATGAGTTGACGTCAAGAGCTGGATATAATAAAAAAACGTGCTGTGAAAAACGATTTTGGGTCGTGGAAAATTTCTTTTTTTTGGGTTTTTCTTCCAAAATTTTCTTGAAAATCTGGTATGGTAAGTTTTGTCAAGCTGATTTGTCTTCTGCTTATTGAAATAGCACTTTTTTGCCATGAGACGTTCGCGTTGATTTTGGGACTCAAAACATTACTGAGAACTGGAAATCCGGTGTTTTTTTGAGGGGTGAATAGGCACATTGAAAATTCGTATGAGGATCAAATAACAAAGTAGCGAAAGAACAAGTCACCAAATAATATTTGCTCGAGAGGATTTTTTCAAATCCTGGGCCGTGATTGGATAACTTAATGCGCATATTGACGGTTCATTGTTGCAGAACGGATTCTTGCATTTCTAAGCATTTGATAAAAAGAACAATTTGAAATTTTTTTCTAACCTTAAACTTGCAAATGAAGTTTCGGAAGTGTGTAGGTTCAATATGAGTCATAAATTGAGGCATTTCTCCGTTTTTTTTCGATTTAACCCGTCGGGACTCACATATTTGTACTTTTATAAACAAAAACTAAGAAGTTAAATCAAGATGCAGAACGGGAACATGAATTTAGGGTAAAATTTTATGACATAAAATTTTGGTGATTGCTTTGATGAGTCTATACTTCTCGGTGTTAATTCCCGGAAGTACAATTTAATCTTGTATTTGGATTAGTAGTTAGATTATTTGGTTGAGTTATGGGTGAAAAAACTCAAACCAAATTTTGATGATATTTAATGAGTCTCACTTCCGGTTTGACCGGAAGTCAAACTATATTCCTATTTTATCATGAATCAATATACTTTGGGTAGCTTTCAGGTGAAATTACACGAAAAATTTTGTGATATTTTTGGATGAGTCCTCACTTCCGCATATTTTATAAAGAGGTGGATTATTGAAATTTTTTGAAAATAAGAACCTTTTGAATTTTTTTGCCATATTGTCTATTGAGGGACGGACCAAAATAAAAAAGCGAGGGTTTTGATTATTTCTGCCATATGTTGTCTTTAGAGGGTGTCTTATAGACGCACCACAGTATAAGCATTTTATATCAATTTTTTGGTTTAACTTCCGGTACAAAGAACCGGAAGTGATGTGGTCTCGAAAATATTATCATTTTTCCGTCAAGTTTTTTTTACGCCTGTTTATCCCCTCAAATACAAACTACTTACAATAAAGATTTAAGTTCATTCCGGTCATACCGAAGTGGATGAGCACGAAATATCACCAAAATTTTTTCACGAGTTATTTGATCAGAAATACGCCCTTAAGTATTATAGTAACTAATTTGATAAAGCCCTTTAATTCACTTCCGGTTAAACGCGAAGTGATGATTCATTGGAATCCATAAAAATTTTTCCTCGTAAATTCTACCTAAACTTGTCCAATCTCTTTAATACTTTGGCTCTAATTTCTTGAAATCGTTATGTTGCTATTCCAAATTAAAATGACATTGAAGTAGCCCAGGGGGGGATAATTTTATTACGTAACAAATGACGTCACAATAGTTTGAATTTAAGTCATTTTTAATTAGCCAAATTTTATTTTTTAAGTTTTATTTTTTTTTCGTAGTAGTCAAATTTTACTGGGCACCGCTCGTGTCATATATTTTTATTCAAATAACGCACAAACGAGCTGTAAAAACGTTACCCCATAAGAGCAGTATTTAAATTTCTCGACAAAATCATTATTCTAGCGAGCTGATTCTTTTACGCTATTCGTTATTTTTTATCCATCATAAGAATTTTAATGTTCTATTCCGCTAAAGACCGTGCCTCGATAACATGTGGCACCACCATTTCGGCGATAATAAGCAATATTGGCGAAAACAATGCCACCAGGTTAAGCTGGATTGCGCAATTGAATTCATTGTGCAGATTAAATGCGAACGCTCGATATGGCGAACGATAAAATTGGGTAGCGCAACGTTGCGATGTGAACATTTCTGGTCGAGATCAATATGTTTGTATAGAAAAATTCCAAAAGTACTTGCAAAATGGAAAAATGAGAACAAGGGGAAACGGAAAGGGTCCATGGTGAGCCGAGAAAACACCTTGAATCTTTTACTTCCAATGCATTTTATTTTATCTTTTATTATTAGAACAAGAACTTAAAAACCATTCTAATATGTTCGACTAGCTATATGCATACATGGTTGATGTTGAATTTTAATAGACGATAAAAGAGTTATTAGACTATTTTATATATAATTCGATATGAGCCCGATAACTTGATCTTTTATTCCTATTTTTTAAAGGAAATGAGAGATTAAGTTATCGGGCATTCATGATGGTATATGATTAAATATAGTCATGAATTGATTTTGAGATGAACTTTTCATAGATTATGATCATGTTTAGAGGAAATAACCACAAATTTTGGAAAGAAAGATGTAGTGTGGTGTAGGATAGAGATTGTAAGCGATAGGTGAAGTGTAACGGCCACAGTGGCCAATTGGCCTGGCAATACGGGGACGCTAATTTCCCAGTCCATTATACAATTTTGTGTTTATTTAACTCTGAACAGGAATATCAAATTTGATAGTATTGTGAATGCATTTTGTGATAAAATAATGGTAATGCTCAATAAAATGTAGATTTGCAATGGTATTTTCAAATTTTCAATCCAATTTTGTGAGGACTCCTTGCAATTTGAAAATTTTTGCCGCTCAACATATATTTTAGCTTGAGCTTCATGATTTTGAAATGATGATTTTGATATCGATGATCGTTGACTTGTGAAGTTTGTGTTGTTTAATTATACCAAATTTGTATTAACAATGTAAAAGATTTCTTTAGGTGTTGAACAATAACATTTATTCATTTACCCTATCGATCATTTTATCATTGTTTAACTGAAGTTCTGCATTAATAGTAACTCATACAGACAGATATAAATAATGAAATAATTATTAAATAAATATTTGGTCATAATTCTCAAATATCTAGATAAAAGTTATGCGTTGTGTTCCCTGTTTCAAAATTTGTCAATTTGAAACTTAATTCGTCCGTAAATATTATAAAGCCGTATAAAGAAATTTTGGCTGAAACACAAGTTTTTGAAAACTTCATACTTTGGAAAAAGATGTTTTGTTTGATTTCAATTTTGAGCAAAAATTGACAAGATAAAAGCCGGATTTCGTGGATAAGAATTACCGGGTTTTTAAGCGGGGCACCAGTGATCAACCCTTGACAGAATCGAGAAATTTTACTTGCGTTAAAAAAGAGGTTTTAGTATCTAGTATTTTTAAGAAAGTGGGACAATTTCCAGCAATTCCTTCATTCTACCCACCACAATCCCTTAAGTTTGCCCCTAGCGGTCCGCTGAATGTCATAACTTGAATGTCTCGAAACCTATCTCCTCCTAAAATACACATCGAATTCGACTATTTGATGGTGGCTTTATCAATAAACAATACATCGATTCGAGGGCAGATATTTTCTTGGCACTGACAGTAGATACCTCATAATAATTCAATATAATCAAGTCACTGGGAGGCTTCAAAAATATGACAAAAAAAGCATTCTGTGGGTGCCTTTCCAATGTTAATTTAATACATTCAAGGATATTGTTGTTTTTATTAATTTTATTTAGTAGTAGATTCCTGTTTTTTACATATATGATCTGTATAATATTCCAGCTAGCCTAGCTCATTGTTGTTTCTGTGGTTTTGTATATTTTCATTATTCGAAAATCTGTTTCCCATGTGGCTTTCAATTCGTTAAATTCCCCGCCTTGTAAAGAACTCTCTTGTTCGATTATCATGGTTTTCATCGAGCTAAGTAGTTGAATATTAAGAATTTTGTTTCATTTTCTATGTTTTTAGATGAATTTCTAAAGCAACAAACTTCGTCTTTGTAACTTATCATATAGATAATATTTTGAGATGAATTGAGTTTTTATTGATGTTCATTTTTCATTATTTCCACTAATTGGCATATCAATTGCAGCTTTTGCTGCTTTTCAGTGCTTGAGCTCATTATGCTTTAGGGGTGGTCGTTGTAAATGAGGCAAACATATTTTGAGTAATAAAACATTGGCGAACTTTTATTTTCCAACGTGGTTGGAAAACACACTTTTGATGGGTCAAAATATTGTAATAAATAAACAAATTTTGATTTTCGAAATGTGAAATCGATTGCTGAAATACAAAAAAATAATAAAGAATACTTCTTAAACGGTCTCCACTGGAACATCTTCCGAACATTTGATTAAATAATATAAAAAAGACAGTTAAAGATGGTTATAGTTATGCTATGGCGCGCCATGGCGTGATGTGCGAAGTCGAGAGTGAGATAACATTTCAAATATATTTCATGAAATATTCAATCAATAGTTTAGCTTGGACGAGGCTTCACAAATGTTGAATTTCTGCACACTTTGTGATTTAAATCAGGTTTTTCTATTTCGGTGAGTTGACATTTTGAAGGCATTATTGATTGTGTTCAAAAACTTGTTCGGAACAGAAACATTAATATCATGATTTATAATAGGATTCGCTCCTTTTTGGTGTTTGGGTCAGAGTCGGATGTTAAGAGAATGGGAAGATTTTTGTGTGTATATTCTTAGAGCAGAATGAAAAATGTTTTAATGATTAACCTGCGTTGTTCAATCTTGTTGAAAAGGGCTTTGAGAACGTTTGGTATAAATAAGTTTTTTGGGTGATTCTTTGAAAAAAAATTCTATTTTGTTTTTTAACAAACTTTATAAAAATTAAGGAAATAAATTGCAATTTTATTAAATGGTCGCTAACTTTCAGAAAAAATGCTTGCAGCAAAATTAGAAAATTTAATTTTTGAAAAAAAAAATTCGGCAAGAGTTTTGCGGTGAATTGATTTCTAAAAAGCCGAGCCCAGAAACGTAAGACAATTTATCTAAAAGTTTCGTTTTGGTCTTGTAGTGGTCTGCTACGTACCTGATCCAGAAACCATACCATGAATTTTAATGCTTTTGACTGCGTATAAATTATACAGGTTGAATTTAATGTTTTTGAAAAGCATCTTATGGGCGAGATAAACACAAGAGTCAGTGTCGAGAGGTAACACGCTGGATCCTCTACTGAACTTTCTACACTAAAATAGATATCATATATAATTATATTTCTGTCATAGACCTGTTCCAACCCTTTAAACAGTAGTTGTACAATATGAAATGTACAATAAAAACCGTTTTTTGACTTCAAGAGTTGGAAGATATATACTCTGAGAAATATATTTTAAACTCTGAATTTAGCTATTTTCATAATAAAGTCCCTTTTTATTAAAAATCTCAATTTTTATTTCAAAAAAATTCTTGATTGAAAAACATTAAGGTAATCCTGAATTTGAGTATGTTTCATTTGTCTGTGACGGATGTTCGGTTGTTTCAGAACGTTTGTAGTCACGACGTTGAGAACGTGCCTGAATTTTTTTTCAAAATTTAAATTTTCGTCGAACATTATAATTGGTATTTCTTAAGAAAATAATTGACAAAAACTTTATAAAATTATTATATAATATATTTATGTTACGATGAATAACAACTCCCCAATGTCTCTAAAAAATTTATGCAGTGAAATCAGTGTTAATAAATTTCGCAAAATGCCGATTTGCATAAAAATAATAAACACTGAAAATAGATCTCAAAATTTATGAACTTAACTTTTTTTTTCAGTCAATTTAATAGTTCTGCTGTCTGCTTGTTCTGACAATCCTCCCGATAGTTGGTAAATCATCTATCGTTTGAAATGCCTTTGTTTGAAAAACATTGTTTTTTGACATCTGTCGGTTTTTTTGACATATCGTGAGTGGAACTGCGCATAAATTTTTTTTTCATAGGACGTTTCGAATCCAAGTTTTATAGCCACGAAAAGTTTAGTATGTTAAATTTGATACTGGAAGCTGTTCTTTCATCCGTTTTCATTATTTAAATTGAGAAAAATTGACCCCATCGTGAAAAGATATTTATTTCAGAGAATTGTCTTCTTGACTAAAATAAAATAATTTGTTTTTAAATCCTTTTGCGGGTTTTTGACAATTTTAAAAATACTCGTTACGACTTTTTATAAGTCGATTAATACATATTAGCAAATGTTAGTTCAATATATTTGTTGACGAAATTGACGTTGTCAAATTGAGAATAAGTAGATTAAATCATAAGCATACAACTGCCTTTATTGGTATGCTTTTATAAGAGTGGCCAATGACGACTCAACTTATCGACAATAGTTTTTTTTCTATTTTTAATATTTTATTTTTCACCTTTTGTAAATATCGGCCTGTTAGCAAACGTAGTTGTTTTTTAAGTAGTAGGGCCGAGATATTTAAAAGGAGTATAAAACGGTTATAGTTGGAATCTGTAGGGGGAAAAGTCTACATATTAAAAATCGCTTTAAATAAACAATCCTTCATCGAAAAAACTGGGAAATTTTTTATTTTGTTCATCATAACCACCGGTTTCAATGCAAAATTTTTCTCACATCAAATTTTTTCACTCAAATTTTTCTCTCTCAAAATACACTAAAAAATAATTTAAAGTTTTTTTAAGAGAAACGTCGTATGTGATGTGATGACTTTCATCACTGTGAGGGCTCTAAAATTATTTTGAATCTTTATTAACTAGCTACTGTCTCATGAAAACCTATTAGTTGGAAACTCACTACCCACATTGGAAGAATTTTTGGAAACCAAGGAATTTTTTGAAAACCTTTTTTATACCTTTAGGGGGTAACCTCTTTAAGAGGGTCTTCGTGGATATTGAGGCTCAACATAAATTTCAGAACCCACATGCGTTGGGAAAGTATTTTGATCGTTTTGAAATATATTGGTCTCATTCTTTATGATTTTAATCAAAATTTAGGATTTGCCAAGGATTAAAGTACGTTTTGAGATAAAATCATCAAAATTTAAGTTTCGATGTAACAGCTTTCCACGAACTCATTAGCTTTTGATTTATACAGGTTTTCAGGTTTTGATACTAAAAAATCAGGGAGTAGGCTTTTGGCGGTCCTCTAAAAATCAGCTCAAAACAGAATCGTTTTTGGCCATTTTAAGAAATTTTATTTCGATTTTTTTAACAAGTAGTAACCTGCGTGCGTTTCTTGTGGTTCATAAAAATCTAAAATAATTTCCTCCCCAAAACTCACGGGGAATAGTTTTTGCTACAAATGACTTTAACTTTAAGCTCGTTCTGATTTGGTTGAGCATCAGTTGAATTCTTAACATTATTGATTTTAGGATGGAGATTTTTTGTTCATTAGTCATACTGGTTAAACTTAGATTCCAATGTTATGTTTTCCAGTTTTGCCCTCTAAACTGAAGAAACGCGATTTTTCGTTTTCGTTTGTTTATTTAACTTTTACAGTTTTACTATACGATTATGATCCCGGCTCTGAAAGATCTCTTTTTGTCTGGTTTTCTTGATCGTATCGATTGTATAATAGAAAAAATAATGTGGAGATATAGATAAGGTACGAAACTTTTGTATTTAAGTATAAGTAAAAGAATTCGCTCACGAGACGACAAGTAGAAGATCATCTTTGGTACTTATTTCAGGTGTGTTTCAATTTCGTGTTTTATATTTCTATGGACTCGTCCACTGATTTTCAGTCGGTCTTTGCAATTCGTCAAACTGCTTTGCATTATTTATGAATTTTTGCACGGTTTATTATTTTCATATCGTAAGTTTATTGTATGATTAAAGGCGGTTGGCTCGACATTTCTGCGACAATTAATTTTCCCCCAAAATGAACTTGGAGAGGCAACATTTTTGTTTAGGGCGGCTCTCACAACATTTCTGTCACAATTGTTTTGAGGGCGCTTTCTGACATTCCTTGCCTAATGAAAGTGTTGGAAGAGGCACCATTTCCGATTTAGAGCCCGGATTCATGAATTTCTGTCACATTGATCATTGGGGCGGCTTCATCGATTCCTGCCCCAAATGAGGCTGGAGGGAACAAATTTTCGAATTTAGAGGGCTTTCATCACATTTCTGTTCTTGATATTTTAAAGGGCTTCATCGACATTTCTGCCAATTTTTACCCCCAAAAATGAGACTTGGAAGAGGCAACATTTTTGAATGTAGGGGGCTTCATCAACTTTCTGGTCACATGTGATTTGGGGCGGCTTTCGACTTCTGCCAATAAAATGAAGCTTGGAAGAGCAACTTTCGAATTTGAGCGGTTCATCGACTTTCTCTGCACATGGATTATTAGGGCGCCGGCTTCATCGACTTTTCTCCCATAACTTTTAACTGATAGAGTTTACATCGGACATGTTTCTGCCACCTTAACTACAAATTTTCATACGTCTGATGTCAATGAAGCGCCCTAAATATATTGTGGCAGAAATGTCGATCGATATCCGCCTTAAATATCATGTGGATAAATGTTGATGAGCGCGCCCTTAGATTCAAATGATTGCTCTTCCAAGCTCTATGTTTGGGCCAGGAAATGTGCCTCTAATTCATGTTGTAGGGAATGTTGATGAGCCGCCTAAATTTAATGTGACGAAATGTCGATTGAAGCCGCCTAAATTCAAATGTTGCCTCTTCCAAGCCTTATTTTTCTGGGGGGGGATTTCGGTGGCAGAATATGTCGACCCAAGGCGCTTTATCGGTTGTCTATTCAGGGGTTTCCTGTGTCATTTTTTGCCACTTTTAGCCAATTGTTATGTATTCGGATTTTGAAAGCGATCTCTTTGATGTTTCAGTTCCATTTATCAACATGGCACAATCTAGCAAATGATAAAATGAGAAATATTGGTTCGGAATTCAGAACATTTCTTTATATTATTCAGTTGATTACTGAACTTGTCAATATACGCGTTGAGTTTTATCGATTTCCGTTTTTCCAAGCGGGTAACAGCCAAATATTGGCCCTTACTTTGCTAAATATTCTTGGGCTGTTAGCGCTGGGTAAAATGGAGGAAATCGGAAAAGCTCCGCTGTAGTTTTGTGTAAAACAAAATTGAAAACATATGGTCTGTTCCTATTGTTTCTAAATTATTTTCTTTAAGTATTTGTGCTTGTTTGACTCGGAGGAAATCATCGATCGGTTGTCGTCTTTCAAATCCGAATTATTGAGGGTTCCGGCGGTAGGTTGAAGTTTTTTCGCTCACAACCTTCCTAATTAGCCGGATTTCATATCCGCCGGACGGCTGGGAAGTACGTTCTGATTGGTCATAAAACAAGGTCGTGTTTATACTTAAGTTTAAGGTAGTCAGAGTGAGATAGGCTGTTTTTTGCTCCATTGTTTAAAGATAATACTGGGCAAAAAAGTGGAAACGGGTTTTTGAAACTCGAACTCTTTTTCGGATATTGATCACGCAGTATTGAATCTTAGCTTCTGAAATGCATTTATTTAGATTTTGATTCGGAAATTGATTAAAAGTATTTCTATTAAGGGTTTCCCTCTCTGATTAAATATATTCTCGAAATATTAAGCGACAGGGCTCGAGGATATAATTCAGATTAGGCCAGTTTGTTAAAAACGCTTAACTTGGAAAAAAATTGGCCACACTTTGGTGACCACATCCTTACTAAGCGGCACACGAGCACACTAAGCAAACGGAATTCCTACTCCTTGAGGTTATATTTTTGAAATAACTCATTTTAACATACTGTATGATTAGTTAACAAACTTTTGTTGGAAGGCTTTTGTGTCCCGTAAAGTGCTATATTTTTCTAGATATACGGTAAAAAACCGGTCCAAATACGGTTTTTTCTAGCTTTTTCATCGGAACAATTGGGGAAATTAATAACATCGTGGAAAAAAATTGCCTATGAATATATTGCTCGGGATTTATTTGACAAAGTTGTGTGCAGTTTTGGGGGCAAATCACTGATACTAGATAATGATAACAACAGATTGATTGTAGTTTTTGCATTATAAAAATTCTCAATGATTGCCTATATTTGGCTTTTTCGAAAAAGCCTATTTTTTGCTAGGAAGTTTGAAAAAAAACCATTAATTTTGCTTACGTCATATCCGCCGTCATCCGCCGGTAAAGTTGTTTCGTACCTTACTATAAGCCGGGATTTCTATTTCCGCCCGGCCTGCTGTACTTGTTATAAAAAAATTTTAGCTGAAAAAGTGGCAAAAATGACCAGAGAGCCTGTGGTAAGTTAGTGCAATGGGTCTCGGGTCACTCTTTCCGCTTTTGAAACGGAACTCGATTTTTGTGCGGGTTCTGCTTTTTTGTTTGCGAACGGGACATCGCCAAGGCGGTTCCGCACAAAACATGGACGGGACGTCGCCAAACTTGGGTTCCCGGCACAAATATTGCGGGAACTCGCAAAGATGGGTTCCTGCACAAGAAGCGGGGCTGACCGCCATAAATGGTATGGTGGAATCAGCTTTGATTCGCGCAGTTGTTACCACACAGGGCGGGATCTTAAAAAGTGTGATAGGCGGATATTAAATAATCGTTTTCATTTTGTATGATTTTTAAGTTTTACAACGAAACTCTGCTTCTGTAATATATATGTCAAAGTTAGAATTTGAGATATTGAGTTTTTTGATTTTCATTTTTCAACTATCATTAGTGCATATAAATTCTGTCTTTGCCTGCATTTTCAGAATTTGAGCTTCATTGCTGTTAGGAGGTTGTGTCGCTTAAGCGCTAAAGAAGGTCAAGAAAGTTCTATTGAATATTTTTTATTGAAAATATGTAAAATCGAGGAACTAGGGACTTTTATTTGGCCATACATTGTCAGATAAGCACTTCTCTGTTATTTCAATATGTTTGTATCTAATGTTTTGATTTTCCGAAATTTAAGTTTAATTGTGGACAACAACAAGGCAAATATTATACAATCTTATCGGCTGTTATCATGGATCAAGAAAAAATGTAGATTAATTTTTTTTATTTTTTATCTTCAATAAAAGTGTTTAGTCTGTAAAACGTTTACATTTCTATTTCTAACTAATACTATAGTATAAATATCACAAAAACACTTTTCCTGTGCATTAATTTAACCTAACCCGACTCTAGAATTTTTTTTAAAGAGATATTAATAATTTCAGACATTCGGGTGTCACTTCGTTATTAGTTCCTAATTACTTCTGCACTAGTCGAAATTCTTAATATCAAGTTTATTTTTCCATGCAAAAAGGTAAATTGGAAAAAGTAGAGAAAAGTTTTTTTGAGATAAAATGAACCTAAACTTGGCGGTTTTGGATATTAACATTGAAATTACCTGCTATTCTCAACATATGACGCTATATTTTAGGAATTTTTCCCAACTCAAAATTTTCAAGATTGGTGCCGAATTGGCACTTATCGATCACAGTCAAGTGTTAAAAATTTCATCAACAGTTTCAAATGATATCGCGCGACCTACCCGGGTATACGATCAGTTGACATACGGCGATTTCATAGATACCAAAGCTTTAATAGTGTCTGCAGATTTTTTGGAGAGTTCAAAAAACGAAAGAAATTGGCTGTTGGGGATTGGAAATTTTCATATTTTTCTAAAAAGCGAATAAAATGGAAATAAAATTTTATGATTTTCAACAGCGGTCAGATATATGTAGGAATCCATGAAAAGATAAAGTGGGCTATTTTTGGGTTTTTCAACAGATTTCAGTTTTTAAAACAAAATAAATTTTGGACAAAAATGCGGAAATTTTCATAATGTTCCCCCGATTTTTTTTTTCATTTTTACGATTTCAAGATAACCAAATCAATTTTTCTAATGGATAAAATGCATTTTTATGAAGCGAAATACATTTTAAAACGTTCAGCTAACTATAATAAGCATGAAAAATATAC